>PVKM010008756.1:0-38384 GCA_004027735.1 Carollia perspicillata
CCCCAAGCCCAGCCCCCTCCCCGCCCGGCCCCCACCCTTTCCCCCTCCAGCGGTGGCTGCTACCCCGGTGCATTGTGGGCGCACGGTCCGTTGTTCATTTGCCATTCGACCTCCGCCGGGGCCTGGTCGGACGGAAACGCTCCGCCGGCTTCATTGTCGGGCGTTATGTGGCGGAGCCCAGTGCTCTAACGAGGCTCGCGCCCTCAGCGCCTCGGAACCGGCGGCGGCGGCCTCCGCGGGCGGCGCGCCGGGTAGGCTCTCGGCTCGGAGGGTCGGCGCGGCGTCCGGAGGGACGACGAGGGGCTCCCCTACTCCGCCCCAACTTCCAAGGCCGCACGCGCCCGCCGGCTCCTCGCCTCCCCGCCGCCCCCTTCTCCGCGCGGGACGCGGCCTGGAGCGCGGCGGGGCGGGGACGCAGGACGCGGAGGCGGCCGGAGGCAGCGGCCCGGAGGCTGCGGACGCGTGAGGTGGCCCCAAGACTGAGCCCGGGCCGGGCAGGAGGGCGAGGTCGGGCTCCGCGAGACCGGAACGCGGGGAGCGCGCGGGACGCTACCCGAGGCAGGAGCTAGCCGGGCACCGGGAGGTGGCGGCGGCGCGCGCCATGTCTTTCAGCGAGATGAACCGCAGGACACTGGCGTTCCGAGGAGGCGGGCTGCTCACCGGCGGCGGCGGCAGCTCCGCGAACAATAACGCCAGCGGGGAGGCCTCAGCTTGGCCCCAACAGCCCCCACCGCGACAGCTCCCGCCGCCCGCGCCGCAGCACCTCAACGGGCGGGGGGCGGACGAGGAAGTGGAATTGGAGGGCCCGGAGTCCCGGGACCCGGAGGCCTCCGCCGGCGGGGCCGCCGAGGAAGCGCTGGAGCCGCCGCTGCCCCCGGACGCGGGCGGCCCCAGCTCGTTGGGCGGCGGCGCCGCGGGCCCCCTTCTAGCGGAGAGGAACCGTCGGACTCTGGCCTTCCGCGCCGGCGGCGGGGGTCTCGGCAACAATGGCAGTAGTCGCGGCCGGCCCGACCCCCCGGCGTGGCCCCCGCGGCATTTCAACGGGCGAGGGCCAGCGGCGGTGGAGCTGGAGCTGGACGCGCTGGAGGGGAAGGACCTGATGCCGGACGGCGCGTCCCTGAGCGACAGCACCGAGGACGACGAGGAGGGGGCGAGCTTGGGCGACGGCAGCGGTGCGGAAGGCGGCTGCAGCGGCAGGCGGTCCGGCGGCGATGGCGGGGACGAAGCGGAGGGCGGCGGCGTGGGGGCCGGCGACGGTGAGACTGTCCAGCACTTCCCGCTCGCGCGGCCCAAGTCCCTGATGCAGAAGCTCCAGTGCTCCTTCCAGACCGCTTGGCTCAAAGATTTTCCCTGGCTGCGGTATTGCAAGGATACCGGCCTGATGTCTTGCGGCTGGTGCCAGAAGACCCCTGAGGGCGGCGGCGGTGGCGGCGGCGGCGGCGGCGGCGACCTTCCGCCCGTGGGACACGACGAGCTGTCGCGAGGGACCCGCAATTACAAGAAGACCCTCCTCCTGAGGCATCACGTCTCTACCGAGCACAAACTCCACGAAGCCAACGCCCAGGTATAGTATATCCTGCCCCTACTTTCTCAGATCCTTTACGGAAAGGTTTCTCAGCTTAGAAAGCCGCTTTCCTAGGGGAAGCATCGTTGCAGTCCGGAGAGGTGTCGTCCGCAACTTCTGCGTGGGAGGTTAGAAAGCCTAGGACCAAGTTTCCAGAAGTTGTGTGTTGGGAGGGCGAGGGAATGACAACCTACTAATCGTAGCCCTGAGTTTGTTTTACTTTTTTATGACTCATATTTCTTTGCCTATCTGGTTGAATAAAAAACAAAACTTAATAAAACAAGGTTGAAGGTTTTAACCCGAAAGGTTGACTGCGGAAAATGGTATTGCCTGTGACTTTTTAAAAGCTCCTTGGGTTCATATGCTGGTGGAAGTCAAATCTGGCAACTTTTCGAAGAATGAATTAAACAATTTCCTTAACGTTTGACGCTTATCTCTTTTAGGGAAATATCCAGCCCTATATATAAAGAATAATTTGAAATATGAGAGCGGTATATAAATGTAGTGGGAGCTATTTGCATACCACTCCTTTTTCTTGTGAATAATTTTACTAAATTTATTGCCATCGAACTTCTTATTGAACTCTGCTTTTGGTAAATTATTGTAGTTTTTACCTGTTTCCTTCTACCCAGATTTCTGTGTTGAGATTTTTTGTGCGATTACCCTCTTTTCAAAAGTTAATTTGGACTGGTAGAGAACATATTTACCAAACTTTATTAAAACCAAGAACTTAGTTACAAAACAAGTAAGCTGAACTTTATTTTCTTTTTTTAATATTTTCTTTCTAGAGATAGTCGTCTTTATCATTTTGATAATCCCCTTTCAAGCCAAAGAGACGTTGATCAGTTCTCCTTTAAGACTTCCAGACAATCTCTGGTAGTTGATGGAATTCATTGTTTTGTATTGGTAGCCAGTCACTGGTTTAGAAAGTTGACTTGCAGGTATTAGTCCCTCTGTTATGATCTTGTTGTTCAAAACATATACTGGAGTTAATTAGGCAGTGTCTAATAACCCAATAGCCCAGAAGATTCTCAGAACCTTAAGGCTTGAACCTCAAAGCGTAGGTTTGTTTCTCCCAGTGGACAATGGCAATAGTTTCTGCCCAAATTTTAGCTGCCAAAGACCTAGAAGGAAGGTTACTTAAAGATTAAGGCCCAGAAAGGTTAAGTAAATTGTCCTGGGTCTTAGAGCCATTGGTGATAACTGAGACTATATATAGCTTGTAAGGAATGTTGTAATGGGAAAAGAATGGGTTTTGGAGTAAATCTGGGTTCAGATCTCAGCTTTCTGCAATTACTAGCTTTGTGAGCTTGGGCAATGGAATGAAATGGAACTCACATTTCCTTGTCTTCCATATGCAAACACCCATTTACCTTAACTCTCCAAAATAGTTATTTTGCTCTTATTTTACAGAAGAGGAGTCTGAGGCTTTAAAGGGTTAAATAATGTATTTCTGAAGTTGATAAAATGATGTAGGTGGTGGACTTGTGAAAATGAAGAGTGAACCTTTCTAAATAATGGTAGGTTGGTTACTTTGAAAAATCTCAAAAGACAATTAGAATGAATTTTTGTAATATACAATGGGCCAGTTAGTCCTCTTAGCATAGTCTCTCCTTGTAGGCAAAGCTTAATGGGAAGCAAATTGTAATTAGCTACTTAGTGAGCCTGGAATTAGTTGGATCACCTTATGACAGACTTGGTATGGTGCATGTATCCATCCCCCAGGCATATGTCCGGGCATTCGTTTCTAGGTATAACCATTATTAAATTCAATCTCTGAATTATCCCTCCCCTCCCATCCCCTTTGCTTCCTTGAAGCTCCCTTTTTATAGACCTTATCTGCAGCCCATCTTTCTCTTGAGACATTCTTTCATTAGACTGAGGGGTACAGCTTAGTTTGTCTGAGGCTATATATTGATTCTTTCTATTGGATTTTGGATGTTTCCACTCTGAATTGACCCTAATCATTTCTCTATTTTAATTGTAGCTGACTTTAGTTTGGGGTGTTACTTTGCTGTTTTGTGTGCCTTGCGGGTACCACCTACATTTCTCTTCGTTAACAGGAGTGATGGTTTTGAGAATTGACGTATTTCTGTGGGCAGGAGTTAATTTTTTTAAATTGTTCTGCAGTCTCGGATATCTGTAGGAGGCAGTATAACCCAGTCTGTAAGAGCATTTTTGGATTTAAGGTGAGGGGAACTGAGTCCTAATCCTCTTTCTTGGCAGGCAAAACTTCTAGTTTCCTCACATATGCAAAGTATATAGGCCAACACATAATCACTTAGTAAATGATAACTATTATTTTTTTTTATCATTCTTATTTTACTTGTAGGTAAGTATAACAAGATGCTTTTATTTGTGGCCTGGTATCTCCTGTGTCATTGTTACCAATTTGATCAGTTTTGAAGCCACTTTATCCCATGGAATCACTGATTTTAGAGAGCAGACCAGCTCCCTTTTTCATACCTTCAGAGACTTGGGTCAGCCAGTTCTTTGAACATTTTGAGACTTTGTCATCATACATGCAATTTTTCTCAGCTTCATAAAAAATACCTTGCATTAACTTTCTCCTGTCTTAAAAATGTTGAGAGTTTTGGAGTTCTTTAGGCAAGAATTCAGTTTGAGCCTGGGGTGGTTCACTCCTTTTATTACATACACACACACAGTTTTAAGGAGGCCTATTTTTTGAGACAAGTTTGGCCAAATCTTAGTATGTCACTAAGGGTAAGGGTTACTTTTCTTTCTTATTTTTCTGTAAGAAAAGTTCTTCCTCATTAATTTCATGGTGGTGATCAAATCATTTTAGCACCTTCTTAAGAAGTTTGATATTCTTTTGATAATTGGATGTAGGTTGTTAAGGATTCATGGAAGAGTCTGCAAATGAGCTTTCAGAATCTGTTCTGAGCCTTCTGTTTGAAAAAGATCCCTGTGTTCTTTGTAAGGATGTGTGAGTATAGGATGTAAGGCAGGGGTCCCCAACCTCAGGGCCCCCACGTTAGAACCCCCCCCCCCCCACTGCACAGCAGGAAGTGAGCCTGAATGTAATATCCTGAAACCATCACTGCGCCCCCCACTCCCCACCCGGCTTCCCCACTCCTCGGAAAAATTGTCTTCTATAGAACTAGTCCCTGGTACCAAAAAGGTTGGAGACACCTGATGAAAGGGACAACACATAGTTTTTATTTTGAATAACGTGTATATCTTCATAGAATATTAAGTTAAAAAATTAGCCCATACAGGATTGATCATTTGGCTTAGAGGACTTTAAAATTGCTTTAATAACAGTGACTACCACTGTATCTTGGTTCAGATCACTTTCTACCCACTTGACAGCATTCTGTCAACTTCCCAGTTTACTAACCCTGAAACATGTACTCAGGTATATTATTGTTATAGATTTATTTAACTTCTCCAGAAAGTAAATACTGAAATCAGATTAGTGGTCTGATCCAAATTACTAATTAAAATATGTTGAGATCAGCAACTAACGCAGAGGTGAAATAAATCTGCCATTCTTCTTTGATTTGGCAGAAACATGTCTCATCATTTTGTAGAATAATATTTATATGAGTTCTGACATTGATTGTGTTTGATTATGTGATCATTTATTGAAAGAGAACAATAATTCTGCGTAGGGAAGTAAACACTAATTACTTGTTGATTTTTAGATAATAGCTCATTCTTATTTATAGGTTGACTACAGATGAGCTCACTGTTTGCAACTGAAGTTATCTCTGCCACTCTTCTCAGAAGGGTGGTGTAGATTTCTCTCCAAACTGATGGTATTATCTATCTGTCCAGGCTAGAATGCTGAAGACCCTGTAATTCTTTTTTCTCCCCAACCCCCCAGACTCTGCCTCACCACCTCTCCTTCAATTAAATAATCAGTCTTCCCTAGTTCAGGTCCTTGCTTACCACAAGTGTGTTGCACTAATAACAGTAGCTTCCCCTGGTCAGATTATCTCCAGTCTTAGTCCCCCAATATTAATCCTCCACAGTCATCTCTTCTGCTAATCCAGTCAGATCACTCTGCTTCTAAATCTCTGTAAGGCACTTATAGCTGTGTTCTTAATCTTGTTGGGGGATCCCAATCTCCTTTGATAATCTGATGAAAGCTACACCTCAAAATATTCATAAGTGCACATTTGCATATCTTGGATTTTTTGGATCACCTTGAAGTTCTTTCATAAGTCTGGACTTGCAAGGATACTTACTGTAGGCCATCTTTTTTTTTTTCCCTCAGACTATCTCATTCACTTAGAATGTGCATCCTTCCATCTAACTCGTACATCCTTTAAGGCTCTGCTGAAATGTTTCCTCCAAAAAGCATCTCCCCAGAGTCTGAAAAAACTGGATTAGATACACCTCCTGTCTGCTTTTATAACACTCTTGTCATAGTCTTCAGTACCTTAAGAGTCTTCCCCCCTAGTGATAACTTTTTTGTCTTTAATACTAAGAATTTCTTACTTGGTTCAACAAATCATTTTGGCCATTTATTTTAGCTCTGTTTCACCCAAATCCTCAAATAATACTGTCCTTGGAGAGTACACACACTCTTAATAAAGCCTTCATTGTGAAGGGCATACTTAATCGGTGCTTCCAAAACTTAGTTCAGTGTGCAAATCAGCAGCACCAAGAAATGCTAGTGTTGGTTGTAGAAGTAGGGAACATCACTATTCTTATACAATAGTAATGAGAAAAACTAGTAGTTGAATCATTGCGCTTGATTCGTATAGTTTGTGTTAAAATAGAATGGGCAAACGTTTCAGTGAATAAGTTTTTCCTGAGTTATTTTCTAAAATTTGGTCTGATAATGGCAGAAATTTATAGAACAGGGTATTACCCCAGGAAATTCAGAACACTGACCATAACCTAAAATGACTGCTACAGTTAGACATAGCCACCTCCTTAAAGTATCAAACTGCTTAATGTGTGAACTTGAAATAGTCCTTGTAAATGCTAATTCGGTGCTTTTGTAGACATTTCATCATGTGCTGCCAAAGTTTATTTTAATTTTAAATAATTCTTAATTCACATCCTTATTTTATATTTCAAAAGAATACCATGGGGCATGCTATTCTGTAGATGAAATCCTGCTGATCCTGATTTTTTTCTCTTATAATAGCAATGAGACACCAAGCTGTTCACTCTTTTCTCTCAGCATTTGGATTGTGAACACTTCCTAATGATTACTAACAGTATACAGTTGGCCCTTCGTTCCCTGCAGGTTCTGCATCCACCAGTTCAAGCAACTGTGGATCAAAAATGTTCAAGAAAAATTACATTGTTGCTAACACACACTAGGTAGTTAGACCTAGTATGGTTGTGTCCGTACTAAAGATACATGGGCTGTTTTCTTTGTCATTCCCTAAACAACACAGTGTAACACCTACTTATTTACACAGCATTTATTACATTGAATTGGGTGTTGCAAGTGATGCAGAGATGACTTAAAGTACACAGAAGGATTGTGTAAGTTGTATGCAAGTACTACCCATTTTGCATGAGGGAATTGAGCACCTGTAGATTTTGGTATTGGTGGGTGTCCTGGAACCCAAACCCCTGTGGATGCTGAGGGATGATTGTGTTTGATTAGTGTTTTTTAAAAAGTTACACAGATGATTATAGTACTTTTTTTTCTTGGTCTGGAGGCTTTAAAAAGTAAATAAAATTTAATATTAATGTTTTCCATCACTTACAGGAATCAGAAGTACCTTCAGAAGAGGGATACTGTGACTTCAATAGTAGGCCAAATGAGAACTCTTATTGCTATCAACTTCTCCGACAACTGAATGAACAGAGAAAGAAAGGTATTCTTTGTGATGTCAGCATTGTGGTGAGCGGAAAAATCTTTAAAGCTCATAAGAACATCCTGGTTGCAGGCAGCCGTTTCTTTAAGACTTTATATTGCTTTTCAAACAAAGAAAGCCCTAACCAAAACAATACTACCCACTTAGATATTGCTGCAGTTCAAGGTTTTTCAGTCATCTTGGACTTCTTGTACTCTGGTAACCTGGTGCTTACAAGCCAAAATGCCATTGAAGTAATGACCGTGGCCAGCTATCTTCAAATGAGCGAAGTTGTTCAAACTTGCCGAAATTTCATTAAAGATGCCTTAAATATAAGCATTAAGTCAGAAGCCCCAGAGTCTGTAGTTGTGGACTATAATAATAGAAAACCAGTTCATAGAGATGGCCTGTCTTCATCACGGGATCAAAAAATTGCCAGTTTTTGGGCAACACGGAATCTTACCAATTTGGCAAGTAATGTAAAAATTGAAAATGATAGTTGTAATGTCGACGAGGGCCAAATAGAAAACTACCAAATGAATGACAGTAGTTGGGTCCAGGATGGTTCATCTGAATTGGCTGAAAATGAATCCCAAGGTCAAACAAAAGTGTTCATTTGGAATAACATGGGCTCCCAGGGAATTCAAGAAACTGGCAAAACAAGAAGGAAAAACCAAACTACAAAGAGATTTATTTATAATATTCCACCTAATAATGAAACAAATGTAGAAGATTGCTCAGTGATGCAGCCATCTGTTGCCTATACAGAAGAAGATTTGTCATTCATTAAGGAAGAACCAGGTAAATACTGTACCTTCAAAGGTATTTTAGTTTCAATCTAATCTGCTTGGATATAATGTTGAAGTATATGTTTTAAGTTTTTTTTTTAATTGTAGAAGTAATACACCTACGTAATACTAAGTGTGAAAAAATGGAAGAAGGGAAATTATTGAAGCACAAAATTTTGGTATCTTAGGTTTTTTTCTTTAGGCATGTACATGTGGGTTTCTCAAGGTTGTATTAACCATCAGGCATTTGCCTATATTGTGGTATGGCATGCGAATTCCACTTAATGTATTATTCTTTGACTTCCCTGATCTTTGGACTCTGCTCACTTTTTTAATTACAAGTTTTTATTAATATTTATGCTTAACTTCTGGGCTTTTTTTCTTCAGTTTTTTCTGGATATCTTTTTCTTCTGTACAACCTCATCTTCTGGTTTACGGAACAATCTGCTCTTTTCAGTAAGGATCATCTCACTGTGGCAAGGAGAGCTCCTGAGTAGGTTAATCTGCCCATGAGTTCTGGAAGTTCTACAGGGCAACCTGGGAGTTCTCTTCACCTGGATGTGCTCAATGACTGGAGAATTTACCTCTAAACCTTTAAGTTCAGCATTTTTAAGCATATGCAGCAAAAATTCAGCACTCTTTTTGGGCCACTATCCTATGTCCAGCCCCACTGTTGGGCCTGGGCACATCTACCAACTCCACCATTGCAACGATAGGTTGGCACGTACTGCTTCTATAAAGTGATATCCTTCAGAATCTTGGTAGTTTTTTTGGATATCCATACCCATGATGCCCCAGGGAATTTCACAAATGTTCTTAAAGTGAACACAATATTTGAACCTCATGATTTACATGATTTTGTGGGGTTTTCTGGGTCAAGTGAAGAGCAAACCATTTTCAGAGGTCATCTCTGGCCACTTTCGGGAAGAGGTCTGTGCTCACAGTGTTTTGCATTCAGTGCTGGGAAAGATAAATTCTTTAGTTGTAAAATGTTGTTTGTCATTTCAGAACATTTTTGAGACCTAGTTTACATCCTTTACACTTAAATTTTTGGGATAAATTAAATATTTGCAATTGTGTATAGAATTTTGCAAATAGTATTAGGATTATTCTAATTTGTTTAGAGCTATTGTTCTCACAATAAATTTTACAGAAGCCAGAATATTTTAAGTTTGTCTCACTTCACCTCATTTTTATTAGTTAAGAGAGGCCTGTGAGACCTATTAATATATCCCCAAAGGAGTACATACAAGAATCTTAGCATATCACATTTGTTGTGTGGGTTTTTTAAAAAAGTGGGGTGAGGGGGCATAGTTGTAGAGTTTAAATAGATTGAAACTTTTCTTTAATGCAATTTAATTGCCTGTATCTCACTAACTTTTATTGGAAGAAGCAGCCAGGTTCTCTGTGTGGACCCTGGGCTTGTCTACTGCCAGAATATATGATTTAATGCTTGCTTTGTCCTAAAGCTCTGTATCTTTTTGGTGTTAAAAAGAATTACAGTTTTTATTTCCTTTTCCCAAAGGGAAAAGGGCAGAATGTCCTAGTAATCCTATGAAATGTGACTTTTTAGGATTGGGTTTGGTTTTCATCAGTAGAAATTTTACTTACTTGAAAATCAAAATACATGTGTAATAAAACACTGTCTGCTCTCTTTTCCATCATACTTATCAAGAAATAAAAACCTCAGAGGCAGCTTGTTTAAAGTAGTAGCACTTTATTTTGGCTTAATTTTTTTAAGATAGAAGACCTCAAAGCAATTCCGAAAATGCAGTTACGTTGTTTTCTGTGGCGTGGATTATTTAATAGCATGATGGGAACCTTAGTGTTTTTTTAAATACATAAATGTACACTCACAGTTTAAGGAATAAGCAGATTTTCTGGGTGGTAACTGATTGGTAAAACTAATCAGACCTAGCCCCAGTCTTAAAATTAATCTCACATTTAATTGGAATGATCCAAGAAAAGGAAAGCACTAATACTGACCCACAATGCATACCTCAAACAAAATAACATCACCAGCAATCCCTTAGCAGGCATCTGTAGCTAAGGTTGTATTAAATTTTGGTAGTTAAATATGCTTTCAATTTCTTAAATCTGTCTTATAAAAGAGAATTCTATTATGTTGTTGGTATCACTTTGGTATCTGAACATTGCTTAACTCACAAATTTGTATCAGTGATGTGTGCTACATTCCAGCTTTTTTTTTTAAACAACTTTTTAGTGCCTCTAAATCCAACTTCATTTATTGGTAGAAAATGGATCTTATAAGAGTATTATAGTTAGGGCATAATTGATAAAGAGCTAGGGGGTGGCAAATTTTTACTGTAAAGGGCCGAACAGTAGTAAATATTTTTGGCTTTGGTCATGAGTTCAGCTACTTAACTCTGCCATTGTAGCATGAAAGCGTTTATATACAGTGTGTAAGCAAATGAAAATGGGTATGTTCCAATAAAAGCTTTATTGCTAACCCTTGGTGTAGAGCAGTGGGTGTTGACCTTCCCTGTATGTTGCCATCACTTGAGAACTTTCTTGGGTCTCTCCCAGGTTGTCAGCTTAATTGGTCTGGGATGTGGCCTGGATGTTGGGATATTTATAAGCTGTACAAGTTATTACACTGTGAGCTAAGGTTGAGATCCACTAATAGAGAGAAAAGAGCCCAAATAGGTTCAGGATTTGAAAAGGCACTCTTCTACTTAGCCACTATGTGGCCATGATCAAATTAAGTTAATTCTTGCCCTCAATTTTCTCATCTTTAATATATGGTACATAATAAGATTATTAGGAAAATTAAATGACAAACATAAAAGCACAGCTAGAGTGGTCATTTTAATCTGCCTTAAAGTTGGGAGACTGTTGAGGTATTTAAAATCAGTTTTCCAGTGCAGTGTACTTTCCACTAAATTCTAGATAAAGTGGTTATATTATCTTCAGCTTGACCTTGTGTTTGAAAACTAAAAATTTGGATTCTTTTTAAAGCAGCTATTCCAGTATAGGATATCTATGATTATGAGGAAGTTATTTTATATTGACACAATATTTGCTTTGCTTTAACTTCCTAATTATGCCATTTTGGGTAGTGTAATCTGACCTTAACCTTTAATCTCTAAACTACCTGATAACTCTTCAGATATTAGGCATTTAAAAAACTGCCCTGAAGTCTCCTAGGCTAAGTGCTGTGCTCTATGTCCCACTTTGTGGATTCCTCAGTTGTAGACAGGACATGGCTTGTTTCACCTGGAAATTCTGGTGGACGAAGTTGACTGCAACCCTACAGGCAAGTTCTGACCAGTATAGAACACAGTGAGTCTTTGTTTACCAAGGTTAAAACCTTTCTCAAGGTCATTTAACTAGTAGATAGTAGAGGCAGGTTTCATGTTTTGTATGGGACTGCCTCATTAAAATCTTGCCATTAATAAACTAGTGCATTCTGTCTTTCAGAAAATGAGTCCCTTTTAAAACTGTAAACATGTTTATGAATTCCACATCATTGATTATACTTTGATTTCCACTTATTGAGAAAATAGTGGAAGTTTTCAGTGAAACAAGTGCTTTTAAACAAATTTAAATTTCTACACATAAATGTCTGGAGAGTTGTGAATTCTTCACTTGCTCTGCAAGTAGTGTTTGGCATATTTGCATATCTGGATCCCTGTAGGAAATACAACATCCCCAAATTCTTAAGCTTACAGTTTATAAACCACAGCTCTAAATAATGTCTTTTTGCCACATAATATTGAAGCTGGTGTTTGGATGCCTCAAAGAAATGTAAGATACTGAGATAAGAAGATATACCCCAAAATATTAGAGAGGGGAAGGGAGAAAGAGAGGGAGAGAAACATCAATGTGTGGTTACCTCTCACATGCCCCCTACTGGGGACCTGGCCTGCAACCCAGGCATGTGCCCTAGACTGGGAATTGAACTGGCAGCCTTGTGGTTCGCAGGTCCGCGTTCAATCCTCAGAGCTATGCCAGCCAGGGCTCAGATGGTATTTTTTTATCTTAAACCAGCATCTCTGTAATTTGACTCACTACTGAGATTTGAATCATTTGGAGTACAAGGATACTTGAAAGTAGAACTCAGGAAAGGTCAGAAACTTCTTTCCTTTTTACTGTTTTATTGGGGTTTATAGGATAATTAAAACCAACAGGAAAAACTAAATTCTGAGTAATAAAAGAGGAAAATAAAGTGTAAGTTGCTCTGGTAATGTAAAAATTTTAAATCCTTGTTTTGCTGACTTAACCAGAAAGCAAATTTCAGGTAAATAAAGTAGATAAAAATGTAAGAACTTAAATTACAGAAATAATTTATGCCAAACTTTTTCCCAGAGCATACTCATATACTGTTATTTTTAATCAGCACAAATCTGATATGCGTCCCATTTTTGGTCTTTTGATGCTTTGAGCTCACGGAACATGTTTTTCTGAATCTAGACTTTCTATTTATACTAGTTATGCTAGCTGGTTGTACCCATTGTAAATAACTAGTCTGCGTGTATGTGTACATTTTATTTATGTATGCATACAGACCTCATTTTGAACAAAGATTGTGAAATGATTGACAAGAAACAAATTAGCAAAATGCAAATAAAATTTAAGTTTAGTGTGCTAGTCAGAGGTGTGTTAATATGGTTGCCCTAATCAAGCTTTTTAATTGGCTCTATAATAGGCACACCTCAGAGATATTGTGGGTTGGGTTCCAGAGCAACTCAAGAAAGTAAGTTGTAATCTTTTTGCTGGTGGAGGGTCTTGCCTTCCCTTTGCAAAAAAAAAAAAACAATGCTGGTGAAGTGCAGTAAGACTAGGTATTGTGCCTCTACTAAGCAGCTTTTCTTTTCTTTTTTTTTTAATTGACTTTTTTTTGAGACTAGTTTTAGGTTTACAGAAAAAATCGAGCAGATATTTGTCTTCCTTCCCCTGCACCCAGTTGTGGCACATTTAATAAACCAATATTGATGAATTGTTATTAATATATATCAATGTGTTGTTTACAGTAATGGTCACTGTGTTGTAGAGGTCTGTGGGTTTTGACAAATGCCTAACATCATGTTTCTATTATTACAGTAACATAAAGAATGGTTTTACAGCCCTAAAAGTCTCATGTTCTACCTATTTATCTCTCCCCTCCCTCCCTATCCTCAAATTCCTGACAACTACTGGTCCTTTGATGTCTCTATATTTTGCCTTTTCTAAAGTGTTATATAGTCTAGGTAGCTTTTTTCAAAAGGGGGAAACAGCAGTTCTGCAGGATGACAGACTTTTCTGGCACTGAATTCTGAAAGGGATTTCTCCAGTGTGGTTTTGTAGAGTTGACACCTGCTAGTATAGTGGACAATTTCCTCAAAAGTGTTTTCTAATAAATGCAGCTATAAATTATATAATTGATTTTCACCCTTAATAAAAGCTGATAGAATTCAATACTAATGATTGTTTTTTCCTTAATTACAAATATTCTGATGCAAGGTGGTTTTACTTGATCAAGGGATATAGAGTTAATCTAAAGTTCTTTTCTGTCACCTGTACTTCTGATGGGAAAACAGCTGTACAGCATTTGTAAATTTTTATTTATCCTTACAAGGAGAGTTGAATCAGGTTTATGCTTTACATTTTCAATATTTATAATTGCCTTTTGGCTAAAAGCATATAATTTGAATATTCAGTAAACAGTTTTGAGAAAAGAATGCTAACTCAGTATCTTTAAGATACCCTAATACAGCACATAATTTGACATTTCATGATTAGTTCTAATTATAGTAAACTTTTAAATTAGTTATCTGCTAACTAGACTTGTGCTCTGCTCTGTTTTGGGTAGTGGTATTACTTTCATAGCTGCAGAATCTTAAAATGTTTTCTAAATGATATTTTTAAAATTATTAAACATTTTTACAATTCTGAAAATCTGTGATCTGATTTGAGACTTCTAGTATTTTGACCATGTCACATATGTTTACTGTATGAACTATTTAAAATGTTTAGAAACCATGGAACCATGGGCTTTGGACTCAGTTTTGCCACTTAACTAGCCTTGAGTGTATCCCACATAATGTCTTCAAAGGAAAGGAAGGAAAAAAAAGGTCATAATTCTGAACTCTTGAAAGCTGTAAAGCTATAGAAACTACCCAAAGATTTTTCTTAATCATTTTGCTAACAAAACCTGATACTCAGATGGCAGCAAAAACAGCTTTTTATATTGTTATTTCTTTAAATGTGAATGTGTTGCAGAAATAACTGTTTAATTACAGGATGCTATCATAGGTAGACTCCACTGAGAGTGTTGTAAATAATTACTTTTCTAAAATCTGAAATTTTTGCATTCTATGTCTTACCCCAAGCGTTTCAGATAACAGGTTATATAGGCCTGAATCTTGCATTAGTTTTTTTACTCTTAAAAATTCCAGATGTTCTGCCCTACTTTTCCAGCATCCTTTTTCGTTGAATATCTTATAAAGGATGAGCTACAGGTAATAATGTTAAGTAATTTTTCTTTAGAAACTGTTAATAATTGGGTTTTAAATGGTAGTTTGAAGGCCTCATGCTCATTTTAAAACATAAATGGTCACCAGGTAATGAGCTACAAAATATACTAATACCTAGGAATCTTTTTTTAAACTTTTTTTAGTATTTTATTTATTATACCATTACAGTTGTCCCATTCCTGCCCTTCATTCCCCTCCACCCTGCACACCCCCTCCCACCCACATTCCCCCACTTTAGTTCATGTCCATGTGTCATAAGTTCTTTAGCTTCTGCATTTCCCACACTACTCTTGCCCTCTCCCTGTCTATTTTCTCCCCACTGTCTATGCTACTTATTCTCTGAACCTTCTCCCCTCTCTCCTCTTCCCACTCCCCTGTTGCTAACCCTCCATGTGATCTCCATTTCTGTGGCTCTGCTCCTGTTCTAGCTGTCTGCTTAGTTTGCTTTTGTTTTAGGTGTGTTTGTTAATAACTGTGAGTTTGCTGTCCTTTCACCATTCATATTTTTGATCTTCCTTTTCTTAGATAAGTCCTTTTAACATTTCATATAAAAGGGCTTGGTGATGATGAACTCCTTGAATTTGACCTTATCTGAGAAGCATTTATCTGCCCTGCAAGGACTCTTTTGAGACATCAGCTGACAGTCTGATGGGAACTCCTTTGTAGGTGACTGTCCCCTTATCTCTTGCTCCTTCTAGAATTCTCTCCTTCATTTTAATCTTGGCTAATGTAATTATGATGTGCCTTGGTGTGTTCCTCCTTGGGTCCACCTTCTTTGGGACTCTCTGAGCTTCCTGGACTTCCTGGAAGTCTATTTCCTTTGCCAGATTGGGGAAGTTCTCCTTTATTATTTGTTCAGATAAGTTTTCCACTTGTTGCTCTTCCTCTTCCCCTTCTGGTACTCCAATAATTCAGATGTTGGGACGTTTAAAGATGTCCTGGAGGTTCCTAAGCCTCTGCTCGTTTTTCTTGATTTCTTGTTTGTTTCTTCTTTTCTGTTTGGTTGTTTCTTCCTTCTGGTCCACTCCATTGATTTGAGTTCCAGTTTTCTTCCCATCACTGTTGGTTCCCTGTGCATTTTCCTTCATTTCACTTAGTGTAGCCTTCATTTGTTCATCTAATTTGCAACCCAACATCAACCAATTCTGTGAGCATCTTGATCACCAGTGCTTTGAACTGCGCATCTGATAGGTTGATTTTCTCTTGGTTGCTTAGATGTATTGGCTCTGGGGCTCTGATTTGTTCTGTTTGAGCCTTTTTTTTTGGGGGGGGGGTCTGGTCATGCCTGTTATGTAGTGAGGGGCAGAGCCTTAGGTGTTCACCAGGGCGGGGCAACCCATGTTGCTGGGTTGTGATGCTGTATGTGGGGGTGGGGTCAGAGAGGGAACAATGGCACTTGATCCGCTCTCTTGGATTTGAGTCCCTTCTGCCACTTCCCACAAGCAAACTGTTGCCCTCTGGTGCTGGTTCCCGGGTGGGTGGGTTTGTGTGTGTTCTAGGGCCCTGTGGGTCTCTCCAGTGAGCTCTCCTGTGGGGCTGGGAGTCTCTCCCAGCACCTCAGTCCCCATGAGTGTTTTCAATTGGTGCTTTTAGGCTTATTTCCCGGCACTGGAACCCTAGGTTGTGCAGTATGTCTCACTGCCCGTTTTCACCTGGTTTACCTGCACGAGAATGTGTGACCACAGTCAGCCAGCTGCCTTGCAAGCCTCACTGCGTCTGCTTGTTTCCTCCCTGTGCCCAGGGTCTGCCAGCCACCGCTTTTTCCTGCCTCGACCCCTCTCCCCGGCCACGAACTGCGCCCCTTTTACTGGTCTGGATGAATGGTTCTCGGACTTCCGTAAAGTTCAATTTTTTGTCTGTTCTGGCTGTGTTTTTGTTTCTAAATCTTTGTTGTCCTTAATTTTGGTTGTTCCAGGAGGCACTGTGTTTCTACCTATGCCTCTATCTTGGCCAGAAGTGGCAATACCTAAGAATCTTCAACTCTTAATCTTAAAAGAATGCCAGTAAGACTGTGCTGCCTTCTTTTTTCCTTTTACTTTTCCTCTCCCTTGTATTCTTTTCCTTCTGTCTGCTGTATTTGACCCTAGATGAGGCTGTACTAACCTGTAAGTTAGAACCCCTAAGGCAATAGACTGTGTGCACACTGAGTCTGGAAGCTGAAGAAGCTTTGTGTGGATCAGGTAGAAAAGAATTGTTATGATTTCTACCTGCTAACATTATTAACTTACCTAAACTTCTAAAATGTCAAACCCTAAGTTTTTATAGTACTGAACATTTGATTTCTGACAAGGCTTTAATATTATGGGTTCACCACATAGTTTCAAATTTTCAAAGCTTTACTCTCCAGAAAAGTTACGTTATAATCAAACATTGCATTTGTGGGACTCCAGAGCAGTTTTGCACATCATAATATAAGAGGAAATTTGGTAATAAAATTTTTATTTAAAGCCCCAAGAAACTAAGCAACATGCCAGATAATTGTTGATGTAACACTGAGCACTCGTTCACAATGGAATGGCTGTGGTACCCTGGGCAGTGTGATAAGTGTTCAATAAGAAATGTGGCAGGGGTACAGCTTCTCAGAAGAGTTGAGGGAAGCTTCCTGGAGAAGCAACAATAGGGTCGGCTCTTATGTGTGTTGAAGTTTGTAAGGAGTAGGAGGAGGACATTCACAAACTGCAAGGTAACAAGAAGTTGGAATAGTGGTTAAAAGAATAGAAGGGAGGGGGGTATTTCAGGGAGGTGAGGTTGGGTGAATAGTTTAGGGCCAAATTGTGATTCTGTTTGACATGGTAATAAATTGTGAATTTTATTTTACAGACTCTGAGACAATGGGAGGTTTTAACTAGAGATTCGTTCTGTTTATATTTGCCTTAAACACAAAACCATTTGCAGGGTGTTATTCATAGAGTGGACAGTGACCTAGGGAGCCCTGTTAAGGCCTAGTCATGGAAGAAATAACAGGCTTTTTTGAGCAGTGCAAAGAAAGTAGAGTCTAGTATAAGATAGTAGTCACTTGAAGTCAGCAAGCTTCTGGGTGAAGGGAAACTACTGTTTGTTCAGTCTCTAGGCTGCTACAGGAATTCAGGGTGCTTTATATAATAACACTGCAACTGAATTTACTCCACTGACCAGAGAAAAATCTTGATTGCAATGAAGGAAGGGAAAAATAATCTATAGCTGTTTATAAAAACATTTTCTTTCCATTGCTTGTTAATCAGATTTTTTAAAAAACCCATGAACAAGAGGTCATGTTTTAAAAATGCAGTGTGTGATTAATCAGAATTATTTTAAATGCATTCTAAGGAGGAGGTGGCTTTAACGATAGACAAGAATGTGTTACTGTAAAGAACTGATAGCCCAAATCTAAGGTGCACTTTAGATTTTGACATGGTTTTATTAAATAAAGAGAAGGTTAATAAGTGAATGCTGGTTTAGCAGAATATAGGTAAGGTTTATTTTTGCTCATTTAGCAGAAAAGAAATTAAGGTGAATATACTTCACTTTCATTTCCAGCATTGCAAATTGAACCACCACCCCGCCCTGCCCTTTTCTTGTGATCGCTTGCAATGTGCCAAGCCACATGTTCGGTGCTCATAACACATTATCAGGAGGCAATGCAGTGCAGTTAATGAGCAGTGCAGCACTCTGCCTGTAGCATGCCTCGGTTTCCTCGTGCAGTTGAGGATAGGAATGTTCTTCCTGTTATTATATAAACGTGTAAAGTTTGAATGAGAAGGCATATCCAAAAGGACTTACTGCTTGATGCATAAAATCTGGTTTTCGTTTGTGTCTAACTTTTGGGCAGGGATCTGCTATTTCCTGTTCATGGGAGAAAGATATTTGTAAAACTGGAAGAAATTATACATGGCTTACCATTTAGCTTTGATTTGAATGATGTTACATAGCACATATAATACCTGCTACCATTCAGAAAGAGCTATTATCTTGTGAAACTGTTTAAATTGTTCTCCAAAAAGGTGTGTCATTTGTAGAGAGATCTTAGCCCTTTCTGCTAAGTTTAGGTGAAGTGAAAGATTTCCATTGCAAAGTTATAAATGTTTAAAAAGCAGTATGTTAGAGCTAATTTTTTAATCTTAAAATTTTAGAGAAAAGATGATGAGCAAGAGTTACTGCTTTTGCTTCCCAGTGAAGCAAATGCATTCCTTTATCAAGTGAGTGGTTGGTTGCCCAGCTTCTCTCCTACTCATATCAACAAAACTGATGAAGAATGAGTTGCTAGGCAGTGTGACTGTTTTTAAATAAGGTACAGCAGTGATATGATGCATTGGTTACTGAGTCAAGTATTATATATATGAAAGCTTATTGTCAGCCTGGAAGAGCTTAACTGTTTTGAGATTTGTTGCTGATATCAAGAACTAAGTAGTTGGTACCTCTCAAAAGAGATTTAGTATCTATAGCATGGATATGATTTTGATTTGAGAGGAAATATTATATACAGAAAGAATACATTTGCCATCTATTAAGCATACAGAATACATTTTAGGGTGAGATGTTCTATACTTAGTGTCCATGTAGGATTAAATATCATAAATTAAATTGTAATACTTTAGATATAGGGTAGGAAAGGGGGTTTGGAATCTCTGGGCTACACTGGAAGAGTTGTCTTGGGCCACACATTAAGTACACAAACACTAATGAAAACTGATGAGCAAAAAAAAAAGGTTTTAAGCGAATTTATGATTTTGTATTGGGCCGTGGGTTGGACACCCCTGGTTATTTTAAAAACCAGTAGAGGAAAGCCTTCAACAAATCACTGTAGAACGTTACATAAATAGAAACACCCTGTATTTACAAACCCACTTGGGAGAATTTTAAGAAGTACCCTCTGAAAAGACTATATTTTAGAATGACTTTAAAAAGAGATATTGGGAAACCTAGTAAAATTGTTTGGATAAAATAATTTGAATTTTATTTTTGATTATTGAAATACATTTAACTTTTCATAGGAAACCAAAGCTACTGAATTTCAGTTCATTATTTTCAGCCTATGGGTGGGTTTTACTGTTTACTGCACACCAGAAAACTGAGAAGTTATTCTTCAAATGCTATTAATTAAAACTAAACTAGTAATACAGGTTGTAAAGGGTAGAATATTTAAGCCAGCACTTAACATTTGTTGAAAAGCTTTTTATTTGTTAGGCATTTTGGTAAATACTGGGAAAATAAAACCTAAACAGTGTCCCTGCTCTAAAGGAACAGGTAAAGAAATCTGACTGTTCACTGTCCGTGAACTTCTCAGTCATCCTCCTGACTTTCAGCCTATTTCCTCTAAGCAGTAACCTCACATTCTACCTGACAGAAAATAAGAGCCATTAGATTGAAATGTCCTAAGTGCCTATCTTCAAACTTTTCTCTGGACAGATTGTCTTTGCAGACAGACTCTAGGAATCTTTCAAATCAGATCACTTCTTTTGGTGGTATTTCTTCAGTACCTTTAATTACTCTTGTTAGTAACTTGTGTCCTTTGAGCATCTAAACATGTTTATTACTCTCACCTTAAAAATATCTTATTCTGTTTGTCATTCTTCCCTTTTTACAGCCAAATTTCTCAAATTGTGTTGTATCTCATAATTCATTGTCTTCCATTCACAATGTAGGCCACTCTTACTCTTTCTGTTTACCCCACCAGCCCACTCTTAGGTGCTCAGTTTTCTTGGATGAAATGAAAGTAATGCATATTTCAAGCCTCATTTTGAATTCTTGACAGCATTGTTACAGTAGACTACTTGAAATACTTCTCCTTAAGCCTTTTTATATACTCTTTCATAGCTTATTAAATGCTAGTATTCTTCAATAAATCGGTCATTGCCTTTTCCTCATGGTCTCATCTGTTCACTCCCCTGGCCTTATTTACCATGTATAGTCTAACAGACATTTTTGCCATCAGTTCAAGCACCAAATCTATATATAGCCTTCGGTACTAAACTTCTCCACTTGGACGTTTAAATTAAAAAAAAAATTAGTTGATTTTTTTTTTGAGTGTTTGCTATATACCAGGCCAAGAGCTAACAAGCACTTTCACTATCTGAGTAGATCTGGGATGGGGCCAGATAACACTTCTGCTGCTTTAGGGACTACACTAGGGACCAGTGTTGCAGTTCTCAGTCACAGATGCAAAATAACCTGCTTCACTGCTATGAAGTGGCAGAGCTGGTCCCAGGAAGTATTGGGTTGGCAAAAAGAAACCCGCTTAGTTTTTGCATAAAATAAAAAACACATTTTTCATTTTCACCAATAACTTAATTGACTTGGATATTTTGAGTGTGCCAGCCACCATAGTTCCACTGTGTATAATATACACCCATGTTTTTGTGTACATTATACATGGCATTATTATACCCATGGTATGTAATCGTTATACCCATGTATAATGCACATCCTTATTTTCCCTCAAAAATTTGGGCAAAAAACTGCACATTATACACAAAATATGGTATCTCCTACTAATGGCTTATAGTGGGCAGAGGCCAGGGGTGCTGCTAAACATTTTCCAATGCATAAGACAGCCCACAGCAAAGAATTATTTGACCAAAATGCCAAAAGTATCAAGAAATTTTGCAAAACCACTTCTGACATATTTGGTCAGTCACAGCACCTTCTTCATACACTGCACAAATCAAATTTTATTGTGTTTCAGTTGCATTTTTACCTTTCTTGAAGTAATAAAGCATAACATGCTGAAAATATTGCGTAGCTTTTCTATCTTCAATGGCTGCACAAAAATTCACCAGTTTTTTAAAATACACACTGGTATGACAGGTGTCACAATACAATCTAACAAAGTTGTTTTGAATCAAATTAAAGACAGCTAAGCACTACTAAGAGCCATCTTACAGAAAAAACCAAATGAACTTTTTGGCCAACCCAACATCTAGAGTTTAGCTTTTAACCCACCATTCCCACCCCAAACATATTATTAAGCCTTTTTCTTAAGTATGTGATACTCAGTAAGTACGTAACTAAACTTCCTAAACCTACTATTCCCTCCAGAACTGGTTCTCTTCTAGGGTTCCCTGGCTGGAGTACCAAGTCATCCTTGGTTCCTTATCTGGTACATTATATAGCTCATTCCTGTCTAGTACACTATATTTAATGCTGGGCATGCACTTGTTCTTGTGGTTGAAAGTCACGTCTTATGCTTCCATGCTTTGTTAGGTATTCAGTACTTGGAGATAGCCTTTCTATGTCTGCCTAAGAAACAATTCCAAAAGGGAGTGGTGTTTTGCGTAATGGCTATGGTGTGGTCGTAAATAACAGATTGTTCTCCATCTCCTTTTCAGATCTGGATGGTGCTCTACTCTCAGGGCCAGACTGTGATAGGAATGTGAATGTGAATGCAAACTTACTGGCTGAAGCCAGCTTGGGTCAAGATGGAGGTGATGTTGGTAGGTACAGTAGGAATTTTAAAAGAGTACATTTAAGAGGATTTGAAGATTAGGAAGTTTTCTTGTACATGTTTATTAAGATCCTCCTGCCGTTTCTTTTCCTTAAAGGAGAGTCTTTTTTCTTTTTTTTTTTTTAAGGAGAGTCATTTGTTAGCCAGTGTCACCCCAGTAAATTCAATACAAAGGGGAAAAAAAAGAAGAGTATTACGTGTAAATATTTGCATCTGTGGTGGCTATGACTGTGGTAGACTTTGGCAGCCTAGTGAATACAAATAGATAGGTGTTCCTTATTTTGGAGGACATTTTAAAACTCTGAAATAGCAAAAGTAATTAGGGTCGCTTTCTGCTAATACATAGATGGAATTGAGAATGGTAATTATCAGAATGATTAATGTATTTGAATTAGCTTTGAGGCAAAATAGTAGCATGACTCCTGATGGCTGCAGAAATGTTCATTGTAAATAGTAAAATGGTCATACCTTGGTACTCGTCGGCTTCAGAACTCATCAAACCCTATAGTCACTGCATTTTGATGAAAAAAAAAAGTTTCAGCACTCAGCACTTGTTAGGTACTCGTTGCACTTGCTAGAACTGGTGTGAGCCACAACGCTGCCCCCCCAAGAGAACATGCTTCATCACTCATTGAGTTCATTTGGTACTCACTGGTTTCAGTACTCGTCACAGATTCCAGAACAACTTAATGACGAGTAATGAAGTACCACTACATTTGTATCAACAGTACTTTGGGGGAAGCAGCCTGCAAGTAAGGACAGAGAGTCTTTGAATATTCTAAAGAATTGCATGAGTACATTGTAAGTCATTTAGAAAGGGAAAAAGCTTTTTTTCGGAAGAATGTGAAGCTAATAAATATTAAAAAAAGATTGAATTGTAAAAATACCTATTTTGCAACATCCACAGGAAATAATTCAAGATCATCACTGGATGATAAGCCACTATTGATGTGCTTACATGATGATTGAGCAAAAGAATATTGTAATGGCATATTCACATGGTCTCAGTAACTTCTAATTAATTACAGAGGGGAAAAGATAACTTTACAATAAAGAGATCTGATGAACATTACTATAACTAAGTGATTAAACTTAGTACTAGCAGTAAAAGAAACTGAAATAATGTGCTTTCTGATGGGATGCATGGGCTGGCACACATCATCATCTATGTGGTATTCTTGCCAAAATGTTTCACCCAGATGTAATCACACGGGAAATCAGACAAATCAACACAAATCCAGCTGGTCCAGATTCTACCGTGTCAGTGGCAGGAAAGACAGACAGAGGAGCCGCCAGGTTGGTGCATTCACAAGGAGCTTAAGTGAATGCACCATGTCGGTCTTGATGGCACCATGGATTGAAACACTGACTAAAGGGGCATTTTGGGAACAGTTGGATATTTAAATATGTTGTATAGGCTAAATGACCATCATTGAACAATTTTAAATTTCTTGGATGTGATAAAAGTGCTGTGGTTGTGTAGGAGAAAGTTCTAGAAGATACACACTTTTTTTAGGGGTGAGGTGATGGGTGTGTGTGTTTTCAAATAGACTTAAAATGTATGTATATGTAGACGTAGGGCACATGTGGCAAAAGTAATATTGGCTGAATATATATATAAAGGGATATTGGATGTTCATTGTTTCAACTCCTGTAGCTTTGAAATTCTTTTAAAATTTGATGGGGAAGGGGACAACGAGGGGTCCTTCTTATAGAAAGCTGTTGGGCTTCTGAATACAATATACACTGACCAAAATTAAGCCATTTACACGAAACATTGTTTCCAACTAAAATCAAACAAAAGCAAAACAATCCTGTAGTGTACCAAGTGGGTGTTTCAATTTACTCTATTCAATGTTACAAAAATTTGGTCATAATTTACCAGATACACATAAATGATGTAAGCAGCAAAAGAAAATTCAGCTTAAAGAGAGCAAGCTCATGTCTTAAGGAAAAGTAAAAGTACATTAAGAATGTAAAGTGAAGTCTAGTTTTTATGCAGTAGGGTAGGGTGGTTTTTCCTAACTGTTGAAAAGAATTTACAAAAAAGGTTTTGAAATGAGTAGTTTACAGATCACATGGGTTGAATTTTAAAGACTTTGCTTGAACAGGGAATTGCCAAGTACAGGAATTTTTTATTGACCTTTTTTTTGGTTTAGAAATCTGTTTCAAGAATGGATGGGTTCAGTTGGGCTATGTGAATTTGTATGTAAAGTTTTAAATTTGCACATACACATATTTCAGTGGGTAACGGTCCATATAATTTATCTCATTCTCAAAAAAATACACCTTTGATTCAGTCACTTCTCTTTAGGGGACACTTTGATCCATTGGAATTTTTGCAACTGAGATCAGCCTTTATTATAATTTTGACTTTAAGAACATTGCTTTCTTCTCAGTTCGCCATTATGGAATAATGTACTCAGAATATTATTGAACAGTAAGCACAGTTTTGAGGTAAATCTTTAATGAGCTCAATGATCCTTCAGTGTACTGATTTACAAAGGAATACCTTTCTTCAGGCTGCTTTTACATTTCCTGCAGGATACTGGTTCTAAGAATTTGGAGAGATGATAGAAATTTGGGACGGCTTTTGTAGTCAACAAACAATTCGTATGTTGTTTTAGGGCTGTTCTTCTATCCTTTTATGTAGTGAAGATACCAGCATATCTAACATGATTTCTTATGTTAATTTTTTAAGTATTTTGAGCAAGTCTAAAATACCTTGTGTGTGTTAGCATTTGTCAGATACATGTACTCAACAAATGACTGAAGTGTATTTGGACATTAGAAATCAAGGTTAAGACAGGCACATTCCTTGCTCCCTTAGGGCTTACTTGGTTTTGCGTTGATTTGGACAAGAGCTGTGAGTCACAAGGGTCAAACTTGAGAAATGTGAAGATGATCTGGTCCACCCCCACACATAGATGGGGTGACACGCTTTAGGATTCAGAAAACCGTAGTATAGTTAAATGGGCTCTCCTTTTTTCCCCTTTATTTTTGTTTTTGAGATGGCTTTCCTAACAGTATTAAAAAAGGGTGTTTTTCAAGTAAAAAGTAATTTATGTTAATATTAATGAAGTGTGACTTTTATAAATACTGAGAGTTCTTTTTGCACTGTTTGGTATTGATACTGTCATCAAAGAAGTCTTAAGTTCTTTTAAATTTTAAGAGAGGCAATGTAGTGGGTTGGCCATAAGTCGTTTAGGTTTTTGGTTTTTTTTTTCTTCTTCTTAAAATAAGACAATTAAGCACTCCATCATACGGAAAAAACTAGATGAACTTTTTGACCAACCCAATATCTGGCATGTAGATATAGGGAAGTAAAATCTTAGAAAACTCATTTTTGGCAAGCATTCTTTTATCAAAACCATGGTGTCCATGGGAGGAAATTTGATCCTGGAAGGGAGTATTCCAGGCAGAGGAAAGAATGAATGCAACGGCATTGAAGTAGGAGCCATCTTACCACAGAGGGGACGGTACAGAGACTAATGTGGGTGGAACAGAGTGCCTAAAGGGTAGTTGGAAGCAAGGGCTAGGTCAGGTAAGGCTTTGTAGGATATTGGAAGTCCTTGGCTTTTACTATGAGTGAGATGGATAGTCCATGCAGGCTTTTGAGCATAGAGCCAAACACTGACTAAAAATTTAAAAAGAATATGATGATGGTTGTATTGAACAAAACTCCAGGATGGCATATAAACTGATGGCTATTGAAAATAATCCAGAGGCAAGGGTTGATGGTCAGTTGGATCAGGGTGGCAATAGCCATGGAGGATTCTGGATTCACATTGCTAAAGGATTACCAATTACAAGGAATGTTCAAGATGAAATTAAGTCCGCAGGAGATAATTCCTACTTTAGCTGAAGATCGTCAGGCACAAATTCCCTAAGGGACTTCAATTATTCTATTTTGATTCTACCTTCTGGATTTCCATTTAAGAGGATGGATTTAGCAAGAGGTTTTGATGAAGCCCCCAGAAGGACCAGTTACCTTGCCCCAAGGTGTCTGAAACCACAAGCAAGAGACTAATGATCTACATTTGTAATTTACTTGTGTTTATATTTTTCATCCTTAGTCCATTTTTCTTTATGAATTAGTCTTAAAACAAGACTGTGATTGTTTGGGGGACAAAGGAGACCCTATTATTACACCGCTGAGTTTCGAGGTGATATTCTCAAGTGATAGAATAGTCAGGGGTAGCAATTATTAAGACAGAGTTCTGTTTTGAATATATTTGAAACACAGTATTTAAAGGAGCAGTTTCATGTGGTCTCCACCACCATTAAATAATCAAATTTATTTCACTGAATTTTTCCTATGGTTGGATCATATTTTAAACTTTGGATTGTTTTCTGTTTAAGATGCTTGCCAATCAGGATATAATTAGGATAATAAAGAATGAAGACATCTCAGTTTTAGACTAAAATGTACAGTTCTTTTTATTTAGCTATTTTATGTTAAGCTCTTCTATCAAAATGATAGAGTGTTCATATATATTTATTGTGTTTTTTGATTCTAGCAAGAGACCTTTATTACCACTATTGCCTCAAAAATCACTTTTCAATTGTATTAGGTACCTCACATGATTTCAAGTATGGCCTAATGCCTGGCCCATCAAGTGATTTCAAGTATGGATTGCTACCAGGTACTTCAAATGATTTCAAATATGGATTGATACCAGGTGCTCCAAACGATTTCAAGTATGGGTTATTGCCTGAATCCTGGCCAAAACAAGAAACTTGGGAAAATGGCAAGTATTAGTCAACTAAACATCTATGGAATTATTTTAAATGCTTAACAATTAAAAGCTTCCATATTCTGAGTTTTAAAAAAAAATTGAGAGAGCAGTAGCCCTGTATCAGTCCCTGTTTTCAGGGATAGTAAGCTGTTGATAGCAAGTTTTCTGTTTATATAAATGCTTTTTTTGTGTGTGTTTTTATTCTCAAAGGTGAATCATCTCTAAACACGAACAAGTTAAAATGCCCTCATTGTACCTATGTAGCAAAATACAGAAGAACACTAAAAAGGCATTTGCTCATTCATACGGGAGTCAGATCCTTTAGCTGTGATATTTGTGGAAAGCTGTTTACTCGCAGAGAGCATGTAAAAAGACATTCCCTGGTAAGTAACTTTAAATATAATTGATGCTTATGTCAGTAAAGTTGAAGGTATTTTAACACTGTTACCTGCAGTTTTAAGGAATGTTGAATGCTACATAATTTTAAACAAAGAATATGATTTATGAACTGATATTGAACTTTATACAGCAAAAGAGTGAGTGGTATATTCACTCAGGGTTAAATGGGTGATTGAATTTCAATGGTTCAAATGCATTATATTGTCTACACCATCCTTATTGGATTTTTCCCCCCTTCAATTAGGTGCATAAAAAGGATAAAAAGTACAAATGTATGGTGTGTAAGAAGATCTTCATGTTAGCAGCCAGTGTTGGAATAAGACATGGATCTCGACGCTATGGTGTTTGTGTAGACTGTGCAGATAAATCACAACCAGGAGGGCAAGAAGGTGTAGATCAGGGACAGGATACAGATTTCCCTCGGGATGAAGAGTACGAGGAGAACGAAGTAGGAGAAGCTGATGAAGAGCTGGCTGATGATGGAGAAGATCAGAACGACCCGTCTCGATGGGATGAATCAAGAGATGTTTGTATGTCTCTAGATGATTAACTGGCCTACTATACTCCTCAAGGATGCTGCATTTGGACATAATATGAATCGACAATTTGAATTGTTGAACTTGAAGGCTTGCAAAATATGGTACATGCTGGATGGTAGTTTTGTTGCTGTGAAAACTGTAGGGTCAAAGCCTTATAGCAAAAAATTTTTTTATATTTGCACAGGACTGTACAGCAAACAACCTTGTGGTTGGATTACATGAAGTCTCACAACTTCAGTCATTTATCAAAGTAAAAATATTTTTTATTTATAGGATATACAATAATTCTTTGGGTCTTATGAAAATGGAATACCTGTCCTTGAAGAGCTGACATTCATGTACCATTTAACATGAATGAAGAAAATCCATTTATGAGAATACAGTGACAGCTGGCCCAATTACTCTGTCCATCAAACCACTCAGGCTAGTTTGTACTAGTAGAGTTTGTTTCTATTTTTATTTTTATTAATTTTATTTTTTTTAATACAGATTTTCAGTGAGGGGCCTTTTCAACCCCATTGGTTGTACTTTTCTGTATTTTCCATTTTAATTTGCTTCATAAGTTAAACCAAGTCTCTTCTAGTCTTAGGTATTTCTTAATTTTGTGCTGATGGGCATGTTTATAAGAACTGGAGAGGTAATTTATTGGAATGAACTAACTGACTTCCTCCGTTCCCCCTTCCTTTTGACATGAATTTTACTACTTCACAAATGAAGAATGATGTTGCAAAGTTACCATGGCGAAGTTGACAAATACCACTAAATGATTATGATTTTGAAGTAACTTTCTCCTGCTGCTCTAATATGATAAATGGTTACTATATGATGTTTTCCGACATGGTATTCTCTGACATGGTATTTGGGTTTGGGAATCTGTTACTTTGGCACTATTCTAGTTTGCCTCTTTTTATTTTTGCCAGTGTACTATACCTCAGTCCTATTTGAAGAGACAGAATCTAATTGAAAGACGAGTCATAGAAACAATAAGTAAAATGATTTAAGTTTATCCTCCACATCCAGTTTGGTTAGCTTGTTATGCAACATAAGTGACATATCAGGTTTTTTACTCTTGTGCCCTTTTATTATTAAAATTAACACAAAAATTGCATTCTCTTTTGTTTCATATTTACTGGGATATTGTTTTAAAATTATAAAGACAATTAATTTTTCACATTGATAAATAGTTTTTCTAATAGTCACCAAGATTCAGCAATTTGCAAAAGTCTTACAAATAAAATGTTGAGAGGCTTTACAATTTATTATTAAATAAATTTTTCAGGGTACAAGCCGTGATGTATTACAAAGTAGAAATTGTCAGATTTATTTAGCCTGATGATAGATGAATTAGCTGATTGTAAAACTCACAGCAGCATTTCACATAATTAATATTAACATGTACAACATTTATCAGGAACATATTGTATATTATATAAGAGTAAGGGATATCATATTTTCAGCTTTCTTTTAAATAGAAATTGAGTATATTTTCCTATTTTATATCAGGTAACTAAATTATGCTAGTCATGTGAGAAAAGTTGCAGAGTACACTTTGACAGACATAATTCTTTTGGTGCTCCATCTGATCAAAGTTGAAACATTGATACGTTTTAAGAGACGAGCTTTCTCACTGTCTCTGATTTCAGTAGAATAATGGTTAAATGTTAGACGCTGATGTTTCTGCTTGGATCAATCAAAGATGTAAAGTGTAGCTACATGGTTAGATGCATCTTTCGTTATCTAAAACTTCATTGTAGTTTCTACATAAGTGTAAAACTGACATGAATAGTTTTGGTTTGATTTTTGTTTAGGACTGAAGAGTAAATCTTATTCTCAATGTTCTAGATAAATGAGTAAAATGTAGTTCTGGTGGGGTCCAAAATAGATGTTTGTTGGGCAAAGATACTATGAATGAAAAAGTATTTTAAGCATAAAATGTTCTGCATTGTGAATATGTAAGTATAGTATAAAGATTTCTTTCATACCATTTATCCCCCCCCTTTAAAATAAACCATAGTTTACAATTGGTAGATCTGTCTATATATAAATATATATTAAAGAGAAAAGATATATATCTGAAAACCACCTAAATCTGCTTTATTAGACTACAGTTCACTTATTGCATAGAAACTGGACTTGGCTTTACATTCTTGTGTACTTTTACTTTTCCTCAAGAACTTATTCTCTTTAAGCTGAATTTTCTTTTACTGCTTAAATCATTTATGTATATCTGGTAAATTATGACCAAATTTTTGTTAGACTGCATAGAGTAAATTGAAACACACACTTGGTACACTACGGGATTGTTTTGTTTTTGTTTGATTTTAGTTGGAAACAAGGGTTGATGTAGATGGCTTGTTACTATTAATTTAAAATATTCTATAATTGTCCATTACCTTTTATGTTGTGTTGTGACAGATTTGGCTATATTTTTAGTCAGTTGAAATATGATACTTTACAATTTTGTTTTTAGAAAGGTAATCCAAAGGAAAATGTTTATACTCTTGAATATATTAGCCTCAGCCTATATAAAAATTTCTTCTTTAAAGTAAACGTTTTACCAGAAACAGAATTGACAGATTTTTCTACTTGCTGACTGCCTAACTTATTTTGTTCCATGATCTGGAGGGACTGCCTTTACCCCTCTAGATCTTTTGTAAAAAAAATAGTTTTAGTACTAAGGTATACTACTGGACGTTTCTATTTTTTTAAGTATATTCTTTTTCTGACTTACAGTACAATTTCAGGAAGTTGATAAATACTAAGAACTTATGATTGGTCTCTGAGGTAACAATGGAATACTCATAATTTTGTCTGTGGAGCCCTGGCAGAATTATGTGTTACACCTTTGCTGAATTTTTCTCTTGTAACTTATATTTTAAATGAAAAATATGTTAGAGCTTTTAATTTTAATGAAGGGGAAGAGTATAGACTATTTCTTTCCTTTTCGCTCTGTAGCAACAGACCCTCTCATACAAATCAAGATCTTGCATTATTTCTTAACCTTCTCAGAGACAGTTACCTCCATATAGTCCCTACTTTGTCGTTGTTTTTGGCCCTCGTTTTTCATATTCACTACATGTTTTGCTAAATTTAATATCTTAGCTACTAAGCTGAAAGAACATAGGAAGGGGAACTGAACATTCATGAGTAGCTTTGAAATTTAGGGAGAAAACACTAGCTGGTTTGGGTAGAGCCATCCTAATGAGAAGAGTGAGATGAAGGAGTAAACTCATGTGAAGTGCTTTAGAACAGTATCCGGCAGTTTAATAATAGACGCGAGCCAAGAAGAAAAGAAAGGAGAAAGGGGGGAAAGGGGAAAAAATAAGAAATGAAAGGATCAGGGCTTGGAAACTTCTCTTACTACAATATGTAGAAGGCCTGAAAAAAACTGGAGCAGTATAATCATGGGGAATGTATGAGGAATACGCATTTTAAAAAATCATAAATTTTAAACTTTGATAAGCTTTATTTATATTTTTAGGACTTTGTCAACATAGAATGAAGAGTTTATTTTTCTGAATAATGATTCCAAAAGCTACCATTTTTTAGTGCCTACACGAGCCATTGCGCTTTATTTTACCTGTTCCCCTCTAAGGTAGGTGCTATTGTCTCTGTTTGGTGGAGAGGCTCCGGAGCAGCCGCCTGCTGTAACGTGCCTAAGGTAACACCGCCACAAGGGGCCCAGCTGGCTTCGAGCAGGTCTCATCTGAAGCCCAGGCACTTTTTAGGGGCTCTACTGCTGCCTCCTTAAACTACTTTTGTAGAATTTCAGCTCTTTAAGGAGTCTTCTATGGAGACACATTTTCCCTCTAAAACAGCTACGTTAGGAATTGGACTGTCTGACCCTTTCTCCCCCAAATATCCTCACTGATACAGCCCTTGTTTTGTCACCTGACTACAGATAAGATGCCCGACAGTGTGGCACATGCTATAAATTGGCTGTGGCATTTTCATCTTCAGATGGATGATTTTTAAATGAAGAACTAAACACGAACCCCAGTTTTTGTGCCGTTCAGTCACCCAGATCCTTAAACTTAACTATGATACATGCTACAGTATGCGTGCTTAAAACAGGTGATTTTTCTTAGTCACTTTAGGGTTTCAAATGGAGAGCTTTGTTCCTGCTGTGTCCCTGCTTTCAAGTGAAGTTGAACAGTTCTAGTTTAAGATGGGTCCGGGGTAAGCACACGTTAAGCCCTGAATTTTTTGACATTGGGTACTTAAATTTTGGAGTACACTGGCTATTGAGAACAAGATTTTGGGTTGAGGAGAAGGGGTGGTTGAGGCCATTATGAAATGGGAGAATCAGCATTTAAACACTGTAAACATAAAAAGAACACTTCTGCCTGCTGTTTGTAAAAGCTCTTTGGAAAGATCTTTTACGAAGACCAATTTTTTAATGTAATTTACCTACCTAGTATAAGTGTCCTAAGACATGTATGTAAACTTCCAAAACTGTTTGTCTGTGTATTTAGAAAATACACACGAATCTCTATCAAACCTAAAAAATATAAACTTGTGAGCACTAAACGGCTTCTGGCTTGTGAATTTTGTTGACTCTGATATTTAATTCAGATTTCTTTGCATTTAAAGTGTACAAAATTAGACTAATTGGGGTAGGGGAACGCCTCTGTAAACTTAGACTTTTAATGTATAATTCAGATATCTTTGTACTTAAGGTTTACAAGTTGGAATTATAGAATATTTTAAGGGTTCCTGTTTGTGTGCTTTTATAAAGTAAATAAGTGACTCAAACTACCTCCTAGTATTGCTTAGAGAGCTACTTCAGATCAGCAGTGATTTGTAATCAGCATGTCATTTATCACTATTACTTTAAGGATTCTTTACAGGTTTTAGAAAACATTAAAATCTTCCCTTGTAATTTACATGTGTTCATAATTTGGGAGATGAGCTGAAAAGCAAAGGTAAATCACTTCATCCCATATTTACTGCATATTAGATTAATGGGTTATAATAAATATATAAATTTCAAGTCTTTAAATAATATGGATAAAACACACTTAACTAGTTTTTTTAGGTTTTTGTGGTGTTAACAGTAGGACCAAGGAAATCACAGAATGACCAGATAGATGTTCATGCTTTACTAAAGGAATAAGAGTTACGATTTAGTTGAGAGAAGAGCAAATTGAAGGAGGGAGTAGGGAGCCCATGTAGCATATAATGCCCAGTTTCTTCAATCTTACAAGAAAACTGTCAGGAGACAGAAAAATTAGATCTACCCTGCATGGTTCCAAGAAGTTGAGACCACTTCGGTCAACATTAAAGGGCGGTTTTTAATAATTACTCAAAGATGAAATGGGATTGCCTGAGAAAAACCCCAAATCTACCACTGGAGATGTTTCTGATAAAGTGAATGACTACCTGACAGGCATTTGGTTAAGGCAGTATTGACCAAACATTTCTATTGAAGGGTGCTGTATTTTGTTTGAAATTTTTCAGACCATTATAGTTGCCAGTTTTTTGTGTTGCTTTACTAAAAACATTGATAAGGTTATGTATGTATAAATATCATGAAGGATATTTTGACACCAAAAAGGGCACGATTAAAATTTAGAAATCATGTTTCACTATGGAAAAATAAATTGCTGTTGAACTTCTTTCTGTTTCTCCCTACAAGTCATCACAAACAAATTTAATTATTGGATCTATGGTTAGATAGGAACTCAAAGGTCCTTCAGGCCTTAGTCTATGTCATAACTATCTGATTTTTGTACTAAAGAAGGAAATATAAAAGTGAGCTACAAGATATCTATTAAATTGATTAAAGTGAATAAAAAATATGCTTCATAACTGCACAGTGCCTTACTTGCTATGAATACTACCTTCTGACCATCAGCCAGGTATTTTTCTTTTTTCCAAAATCACCAAAATTTGGCAATATGAAAACATTTATCTTCCAAGCACAATTAGGTACGTTTTTGAATCTTAGTAAAAGATACACAAAAGACAATGTTACTTCTTGGTACATGTCCCAACAGCTGGTGAGAGAACAATACATAAAATGGCTTCAAGGTAACTGGAATTTTCTAGGTTGGAAGAAACTTGAGAGTATTAAAGAACCAATTCCCAGAGAGGTTGTTATGATGACTTTGTCACCAGTTTTAGGACAGGGCTCCTGAACTTCCATTTTAATATTTTTCCCGATATCAGGATTATTCAATAAATATTTTAGATTTGTGAAAACTCTGAAATTATACACTACAAAGTATATTCAAATACAATACCTGGCACATAGTCTGAGCTCAGTAGTATTTACGAAATGAGCGATAGTTAAAAGCATCAGTAACTTAAGGATTTTGCCTACTAGTATCTAATGGCTTGTAGCTTTCAAGCTAATTTTGTATAGAAGTAGTTTGTGTTGCCAAGCACTGGATATCACACATCCTGGGCCCTTGGGACCCTTACCTGCAATACACCCATAGGTGACCATACCCAAAGACAATGACCAAACCCAACATGTAGCAAATATTTAGAGTTCTTAATGAAAAAGTCTTGTGATGTTTTAATGTATACCACCTCCATAATTCAGAATACTTAGTGACAAGATTAAGTATTACCTGTTTGCTGCAAAAATATTTGTTTCAAAATGATCGGTGTAGCTGCCACTAACATGTAAATGTCTAGTATTCAGTGTACATAAGGAAGGTGTGAAAAACTAAGAAGAAAGCCCGGTTGGAGTTTTTCCTTGATGTAGTATAGAGCGCACAATGCATCCAGAAAGGTACTTGGAGCTGATGGTTAAGTTGCCAGCAGGATTTCTGTATTTGTGAAGAGGCATGTTAGGGGATGGCATTTGTGTCTTGCCATATGAAACAAATGTGTTCATGTGAAAGATTCATGGTGCCGAATACTTCTGTCACCTCATCTCTGTCTCGACTTACCCACCTTCCTAAACTGGGACGGTGCTGTTTACAGAGAGACATGGGCAACTGTCCAAAGCAGGCTGTACCTACTCATTTTTGAAGTACCATATCTTGCCATGTATGATGTGCTCCCATGTAGAGTGCGTGACCACATTTTTGGCCCAAACTTTTAGGGGGAAAAGTCTTTAGTTTTAATTCAATTACTTATATTTAGAAACAAAATGATTATTGTATTCCAGGGTATTATTTTGCATATGGATATCAACTGCTTTTTAGAGTTACATTTTTAATGCGTGAGCATAAGTAAAAGAATTAACATTTATATAGATATGGAATTAGTACTACCTGTGTATAATGCACATCCTTATTTTTCCCTAAAAAATTTGGGGAAAAAATATACACAGCAAAATACAGGTAATTGTCACCTAAATCACTAAGTAAAACAATTAGCTCATTCCAAAGAAAGGCAATTATAGAATTGGAGCAGACTCCGGAGTCCTACTAGCCCCGGGCCTTATCCTCATTATGGCAAAAGAAATTTAAGACATTACTGAAAGGCTATGTAAACAACTAGAGTTTTGTATGTGTAGGTATGATTTTTCTTTCATTGGTGTTCTTCGATTTGCCTCCTTTTAAGATTTTATTACACAGGCTTAGAGACATTGAATAGAATCTTACGCTAGACTTCAGGTTTGCCTTCTGAAGGTAGCTGACTCTGCTCTAGTCTGTTGGCTTTTCTTTGTTACTATGGGTGACTCACCACACTCGGAAGGGAGCTCCCATTTCAATCTATGGACCCCTTCATTGGCCACACAGATTCCAGATGCACGTAAATACCCATTTGTGAGAAAATGGTTACCTGTGATGGATAATGAGATCACACTGAATATCCCTTCTCAGCTACTTCTACAAGCCATCTGGGAATGGGGAAAGCTATAAGATTAAACAAGCAGGGAACTTTATCAATAAAGTCCCTTCATTTCAGCAATTTTGGAAAGTGGGAGTAATTGGGAGGAGTGGACAGGTAGGATGACTAAAAAAACGGTGCAGACTAAGGTAAGCTAATGCATACACAGCACTTTATATTGTTCACCTTCAATGTAATATAATACTTTGACCTTGAAAATGTATCTTAAGTCTTTGGGAAAAGCTTTTATTACCCATATAATTTTTGCAGGGACCTTAATATTTTTGTCTTAACTAGCAAACAAAAATGTTTATAATACCCATTTGTATCTTTTTCTGGGACAGGAATATGCATAGATTACTTTTTAGTGCCTCCTAGTTCTCTTGTCAGCTCTGTTGGACCACTCTCTAGGATTAGACAAGCTCTTTTTTTTTCCTAGAACCATTTATGTACTCAGGGAAACCGACACCTTAATTTAAGATGTAAGGGCCTAGATAAAGGGACATTGATCCAGTGAAGTTTTTCCTATCCAATAAATCAGTAAAATCACAGTCACTTAGAGTTAATGTTCATTCCACATACATATTGAGTAGGGAAAGAACATCACCTTCTCTCAAAGGATGGAATCAGGAAGCTTCTGAGTTTCCCCCTCCCAGATTATCCTCAAGGAAAGTGATAGTTTAAGTATCTCTACTCAATTTTTATGTGCTTTTTTAACAGCAGATTTCCACGTCACCAAAATCTCTTAATAGCAAATCAGAATTCAAAATCCCAATCATATCCTGTTTTGTACATGCGCATGTGTGTGTTTTACAGTTTGCTCTCAGTGAAGATTCTAATCGTCTATAATAAGAGTCAGCAAACTTTTTCTAATAGGACCAGGCAGTACGTATTTTTGGCTTTGTGGGCCATAAGACCAGTCACAACCAGTCAACTTTGCTATTGTACCTTGAAAGCAGTCATAAACCATGCGTAAATTAGTAGCGTGACTGTGTTCTGATAAAACTCCACTTAGGACATCAAGGCAGCGGGCTGCTGTTTGCTGACTTCTGCTCTGTCAGTTCTCACTGCACGCATTTCTCCCCCGACCTTTCTGTCCTTGCAATACACACACTGAAGAATGATGTGCCTTCTTAACATCAGTGAATTCCATCCTTTCCAGCATTACAAGTCTGGAGTAGCAACAAGATTTAATGCTCTGGTGATATCATTTTAGCTGAGAAGGGTAAAAACCTTAACCATCTTGGCTCTGGTTAAACAATAAGCCTGTCATAAGAATTGAGTTAAATACCACATCCCAGTATAGAAGGTGCCCCGCCACACTCCCTGGTTCCTGAACAAGAGAAGTAAAGAATAAAGAATACATCCAATTCAGAAGCCCATTCGGAGATTAAGAGGAAGAGTTTACTTGCTGGTAAAACTGTATCTTTCTAATTCAGACTCTTTCCTTGCCAATATATTCTACGTTAAAAGATCCTTTTATTTTACATGTCTCAACCCTAATTGAGGACTATGACATTGACTTTCTGTAGCCTTTAGAATGTAAACTATTTGGGGGTCTTTCATTAATATCTACATTCTTAAGAGGCGTCAGTAAATTAGACTTGGCAGTCATTTGGACATAGCTCGAAAATGCTGAGCTAGTAATTGAACCAATGTATCTGACCTTAACAACACTTTCCATCAAACATCTGACGCAATCAATTCCCAAGGTCAAGGACTGTCAAACTGAACTGGAAGTCTGTCATTGTTTCAGACACACTGATTCCCCATCGTGAACCCTACTGAGGACAACCCGGTGGCCTCAGTCTCTATGTGTCAAATGAACCAAGTATTGAGGGCAATTCTAGTCAGAATTTCTATTTAGAGAGCATTTGAGATCTTGCTCCACAACCCATGTCATTAGTTTGACACATAAACTCTTTAAAAATTCTCAAAAAAATGCTCTATTTAAACAATTCCAACATTTATCTGAAATAGTTTCCAGAGTTTTTCCTTCCTAAAATTCAGATTAATCAGAACGGACAGTGTGATCCTTGGGGACACTGGCCCATTGCGGTGTCAGACCTGTTCTGAAAGGATGTCTGGTGGCACTCAGAACTGTGGGCGCTGCAGCTGCACTAGGGTCACCGTCTGTGCCTCCATTCACTCCCGCACCCACTGCAATCTAGAGGAGCTTCCGCATTGGAAGGAAACTACCCTCATAAAGGCCCCTAGTGGCGAGTCAAATCCTTGCCTCTGCAGCATTTGGCACTGTTAATAACTGATTTCCTTCACTCAACTTTCCTGTTTGGACCCCGTAAGCACGGTATTCCCTTAATTCTTTGAGGGGGGCACTCTCCCAGCGTTCTTTCCCTTGGTGTGCTCGTTCAGTCCCAGACGATCACAGCGACTCAAATCTTGGTGACTTTCATCACTGACCTCTCTTCAAAGTTTACAGATACTTGTTTAAATAATACATGCACTGTTTGAAGCACAAAGGATTTTAGTCATTCCTAATTAGGGTCTTGGTTCTTTCATTCCTCTTGGACGACCAGAAGGGTCTTTAGACATTTTATTGTATAAACTCTTGCCACGAGCAGATACTGCCTAGCAAAGTCACCCTTAGCAGAATTATAACCTTGATTTTTCTGAAGGTATTTAAAGCATTCTAGCCATGTTCACACTATTTTTGATGAGGTGGTGCCTGGCTGACTTTATCATGTCATATCAGCACGTATATATCTCTGTGAATTATACCAACTAATCAAATGTGTGAACTGAAGGAACCTGAGAAACAAGGATTGCATACATGTCTAGCCAGCCTCGGGACTCCATGCATGTTCATAAAGCAGGTCATCTGAGCTTGAGACTCTTCTGTTTGTTCTCTAAGCTGAGTA
>PVKM010008757.1:0-38359 GCA_004027735.1 Carollia perspicillata
GTGGGTGTGGCAGTCAAAGAATCCTGCCTAGTTCTGATTCGAACAGGATCCTGGCTTTCAGGAAGTGTGAAAAGATCCACTGGGCCTACCCAATATTTCTAAGAAAGGTAGTAAGTGCATAGTTTATGCTACTACTCACCATCTGCTGTGGTCTAAAGGGGTGCAGATTTGCTGGTAGGGGGTTTTGAGGGACAGCTTTTAGGGATTTGAGGGACTTCTATGGAGAAGTTAAAAACAAACAATCTCAGGATACTAAAAAGTTCCCTTACCAGAGTTTAAACCAAATTTCCTCTATCCAGATGGCTTCCAAGGCCAAGAGGGAGGGAAGTCCTGCTGCCTTTTTATGTTGGTCTTGATTGTTGTTAATGATCCCCAGCTGTAAGGCTCCCACATCTCTTTAACCTCTCTCTGGTTGGCCTCACATCTCTGCGTCTCTTGCAGGGAAAATGGAACACTAAACACAGCACCCATCCTCCAGCAGAGCGTGCGCCGCACATGGCAGGGAGGTCAGCCTCCAAATGGACCCCGAGTTTTGCTCTGTTAGCATCACCAGGACCCTCCATTCATCCTGGAAGAAGCCAGCCTCAGCATTCTCACTCCTGGAGGCGATGTGGGGCCATGCCAGCTGCCAGCAGGAGAGCCAGGGCCCGCGGTCACCTGTGGCCCCTGCTAAGAGGCTGCTTCTTCTGGGTACATGGGAATAACTGCCAAGAAAGGCATGATTTCCGGGGATGAGATAGGCATTAGGGATTCTGATTCTAAATGGGACTCTTTGCCACATAAATTTTCTTCCCAGGATCATGCAGCTAAACTAGCAATGACATGTTTGTGGCTATTTTTCTGGTACTCTCTAATTCACTCACTCAAAATACTAGTCTTGAGTTGGCTATGGGTTGCCAAGTCTGGGACAGTTAGTGGACACAGAGGAGCTGTACTGAGGAGCTCAGAGTCTGGTCAGGGACACAGAGTTTGTCCTCATTGTATTACACAGGACGGGACAAAAGTAGGTTTACAGTTGTGAGTACACGAAACACTGAGTTTATTCTTGTATTATTATTCATTAATTATTGTGTTATTTTCCATACGAACAACTGTAAACTTGGTTTGCCACACCCTGTATACGAAAGGTGTGCATAGTGCTACTGTAACCTGGAGGAGGAACACACTGCTCAGTCTAGGGGCATTTGGAAGATAAAAAGGGCAGCTCTCTGGGAAAACTTCCTGGTGGAGGTAGCATACAGCATGTGTTTTAAAGTAGGGTTCATCCAGGTTATGTGTGAATGAATAATCTGAGGAACAAATGAAGAAAGAGGAGACTTCCAGGCAGAAAGAGCACACAGGCAAAAACACATAGGAATGAGGGAATACAGCACATGAGAAGAACTGCGATTCTTTCTTAGGGCGTATGTGAGGACCTGCTGAGAAGGAATCAAGAAAAGCAGGGCGGCACCGAATTTTGTATGCCACTGTAGAGACACAAAACACAGGACCTTGTCTATCCTGGTATGAAATCCACTTCCAAGAGCCTCCCTCTGTCTGCTCTAACCACCACTGGTCGTTGACCTGCCTGACAATCACCACACCACAGCCTAGCTACTGAAACTTACGGGCTACTCAATTAGGGCCAGTTGAGTACTATATGAGGGGGGACCCAAAAAGACAGAACTTATTTATTTAAAAAAGTGTACTTCTTCTTACATGTCTAAACGTCAGTCACCTTTGAAGTACTCTCCATTTGATGCAATATACCTATTGAGACATTTTTTCTGCTGCTCAAAACAGTTTTTGTTTCACCTCTTTCACATCAGCAAAACATTTCCTGGTGAGGACTTTCTTCATCCAGGAAAACAAAAAAGTCACTTGCAGCGAGATCGGGTGATTAGGAAGGGTGGGGCATAGGGGTCATGCCGCATTTCGGTCAGAAACTGCTGAGCATGAGTGGGCGGTAGGCAGGTGTGCTTGTGAATCACCCATCACAAAATGGGCAAACACACTGAATGAGTCTTCAAACAAATTTCACTGAAGTCTACATAATATCACCAGTTGGTACGCTGATACAGATGGGTTCCTAGAAATGCTCACCTAGCAGGGAAAGCCTGTGCTACAAGGGGCCTGCTGTCCAGAAGGTAATTCTGGGTTTTGGGGGGATTCCCCCTTGTATTTTTTCTTTTAAATTGTTTCCTGTGTAATTTGATTCTGCCTAACCATAATACCAGACCCAGAACAGCAGGGAATCCTTTGGCCTTGTTGTCTGGCGTGAACAAATACTTGTTGAAGTAAATTGAAAATGTCCCTAAGAGGTCCTTGTTGTCCCACTAGCAATGACGAACAGAAGTTTTAACCTTCTTTATTGAAGGTTAAATAACCTCCTTTATTGAAAGGGTTTCCTTAATCCTTCCCCCCTACACACACACACACACACACACACACATACTGAACATATCTGCCAAGTGTGCACGGTGGCATTCCAGCTGTCTACCCTAGGGGGTTAAGCCAAGTCCAAATGAAATGCCCCAAGTCCAGGTGAGTCTCCTACTTCACAATTTTCAAAATGGGCTCAATAAAGAAAATTCGATTTGCAGGCATATAATCAAGTTTCCTTTGTTCTTTCATCTTATTCTGGGCCAGAAGGAGCAAGATCCTCCTGGCGCCTTTATTAAGGTTCTAGAGAGGAAGAGAAGGAGGGATTTGAATCTTAACGCTGAAAACCCCAGCCAAGAAATAGTAGCCGTCGTGGCCTTCCAGACCATGGGGGGAAAATAAGGCCGGATTGTAAGCAGGCAGTAGTGGTGCTTCGTTCCACCCCATACAACAGAGGGTTGTACTGCTCAGAAAACTCCCACCCACCTGGCCTCGTTCTTCTTTCTTCTCTTCTTTTTCCCCTAGTTTTTCCCTCTTGAGACTATATCCCAGTGTTCTAGTTAATAAGGCTCTTTTCTCCATCTTTTGTTAGACCCACAAATATTACCTTAAGTGGAAATAATAGACAAACAGGAAATCACTGGTTGTAGGTACTGGGGTGGTGCATCACTAATGCATCTTACTTGGGTCATTGCTTGTGTTAGACTCTTGTTTGAGTTGAGCCCTCTTTATAGAAGAAAATGGGCTTTACGTCCATCTGATTCTAATGCCCTTATTCTTCCTTCTTTGTCACACAGAAAATTCAAAAGAAAGGCTGAAAGACTCGTGTAAAAGTTGTATTAAGTTTGCTCTATATTTCATTTCAGAACACACTGAGAGGAAAAGCAAACCAACAGAGGAAAAGGAATGCCAGCGTTTTACACATATGCTAATTAACTTCCTTCTAACATCTCTAGGAGGAAGGTCTTATACCCATGATAAAGATGAGAACACTGAGGCCAGACCAGTGACATTCAGACTGAGACTCAGACCAGCCTGACTTCCAAAGCCTGCTCCTCTTCCTGGACCACATGGCAAATAAAAGCCGTTCCCATCCCCATATAAACTTACCTCCTTCTGGAGGATATTTACTACAAGCCTGTTGTGCCAGCCACTCTGTTACAGGTCAAAGATACAAAGTGCAGGAAGACAAGGGAGGGGGTGGGGAGCAGTTCCCTTTCCCAGGCCTGAGGGAATCAGACCATTTGTATACAAAAGCCAGAGCGAATAAAATAAAATGGTAGGAGCACTATTTTTGAGTCACACATCAGCTCAGCCTGCCAACACTTATAAAAATTCTGTCCAGAGAGTTGTTGAGATTTCCCACAAATGCCAAAAGTCAGTCTGTTAAAAAATCACTGCCCTGGGACAGATCTACAATCCCTCCCTGACTCCATGTCATGTTTCCTCAGTTTCCTCCGTGTGGTTTTCCCCTGCTGCCCCCAGGGCTGGGGGTTCAGCCTAGCTAATGAAAATCAAGCTGTCTTTTTCCCCCCTGCCGTCAACAATGGTCAGATAACAAAATGCAGGTTCTGATCCTGGCATGTTTATGGTTGGTGATGATGTATAAACTGATGGCCGACAGCTTCATTTTCTCTAAGCTGGGAAGGCCCTGCTGGGACAATTGGGGAGAAAAAAAACTTTTGATTTTGACTAGTAGTAAAACAGTTGGATAAACATGACATGACATGGATGTCAGAGTGCATAATGCAACTGCATGAACCCAGATGGGACTCGAGAATATGCAGACATGGACAGAATACATGCAGCAGAAATGCAGGCACGGGTTGGCAACCCTCTGCGTTCTTTCAGTATTGTGAAGTATTAGAACGGAGTTTTGACTAAAAGGCACAGGAGGAAAGATCTTGAAAATAAGGAACGATCTTTTAAAATTTACTATGTTTTTGTAAAGTAGAGCAAGAAGAAAAACTAAAAATCCCTAGGTATTGATAATTTTCATTCCATGGGGACGTGCTAAGGACATGAAACGCTCAGGGTCATTATGGAAGATGTAGCGTTGAAAGAGAAATAGAGCACATTTTTGAGAGTGTGACAGCTGAATTAAAACATTAGGGGAATGCAAATGTACACTGGATGAAGAGTCAGGGCACCCAGGTTTTCGTTCCACTGTACCGGGACCTACTGGCTGAGGCATTTAAACCACTCTAGACGTGATTTCCTTTAGATGTGAGTGGTCCTTTCTCACTGTCCCCTCTTGGGCATGCCTTAGCTCAGATGGCTAATTCCAGACCAGCGAACCAGTGTCAGTCTTCATTCTTGCCACTGCAGGAGTGGGGTTCCCTCTTCTCCTTAATTTATTATAAAATTTTTTCTGATCGATTTTGGAGAAAAGAAGAATATATTAGATATCATAGGGTAGAACCAAAATTTCCTTCTCTCTATAGGTCCTTAGAATGGTACTTTTATTTAGCTTTTTTTAATAGACAACAAGCAACTCTGATATCCTGATACTTAAGGGAATCTACCTCAGGGGAAAAAATGCTCATACATGGAAAATGCCAGCTGTGGTTTCAGGAGGCTCAAGGATTCCTGGAAACTAAGTGAGTTCATGAATCCCAGGCCTAGAAGCAGTAAAAACTCACTGGGTTTCATGGGTACTACCAGCTAATAGCTTCCCCTTAGCCATACATTGCACTTGCTGAATTCATTTCCATATTCTACAGAACCACTATTTAGAACAGGATTAGAAGAGTTGCTTTGCAACCTCTAATAAACATAGAAAGTGAGGATTTGGAGTTCTTGTGTTTCTGCTGGCTAAGCCTTTATCCTCCATGGGGAAACACACACATCAGGAGAGGTTTCAAATGTTCTCAACCCTATTTTCCTGCGTGTGTTCACTCTGCTCTCCACCAACCTTTGTTCTTTTTCTCTGACCAGATATGCGGGTCCCATCTAGTTCCATCTAAGTCCATTCGCCTTAATCAGTGTCCATCTCACCCTGCTTCCTTGTGCAGCAGCTCTCGCCCATGGACCAGCAGCACCAATTAACATGAGAAGAAAAGAAAAAAAGGAAGGAAGGAAAGAAGGAGAGGAAGGAAGGAAGGAGAGGAAGGAAGGAAGGAAGGAAGGAAGGAAGGAAGGAAGGAAGGAAGGAAGGAGAGGAAGGAAGGAAGGAAGGAAGGAAGGAAGGAAGGAAGGAAGGGGCTCGTAGTACCCGTGCAGAAGGGAGGCTCTCCCTCAGGAATCTGTGAAATTGTGGCCAGTGAGATTTTTGAGTAGAAATAAATCAACGTTGCTTTGGCTCCAAGACAGCATTTACTGCTGGAAGGAACTGTCAGCTTAATTCGTGGATGAGATCAGCTGGCTCAGGGCCAGAAATACTAGCTCCCCAAGTGGAGGGTCAATACGGAAGGGGGTGAAATTAAACCCCTTTGTTGGGTGGTTTTCCTGCAGTTGCGGCTCAAGGTTCAGGATGTGCTGAAGCCTTTCATTCAGGGATGAAGTCTGATCCTTCAAGGCTGGTCAGATCAATAATGAGGTTCAGTCCTTGTTAATGGAAATAAGTGGGACACATGCTATAGTAGACAATTTTCTAAATGGTAAACAACCCTGGACTCCTCAGTGTGCTCAGCACAGGGGCTGGCACTGACTATCTTCAGGCATATGTTTCAGCGGGTTCTTTTTAGAACCTTGCTCTTCAAAGTGTGGCCAGGGGACTGCAGCTGGTTAGAAATGTCAAGCTTGAGCCCCACCCAGACCTACTGAATCAGAATCTGCTTTTTGAAAAAAATAGCAGATGATTGATATGCATGTTGAAAGTTAAAAAGTACCTTATAGAACTCAAAGAAGATCGGACTGTTTTTTCAGAGACCTCTCTAGCAACCCAGACTATGTCATTTTTCTCTTTTGATGGATGAAAACGAAGGTATTGGTTTGCTTCAGTCACAAGAATACAGCTTTCAGAATGTATCTGAGCCAGAAAAAAATACCACAGCTCCATGTTTCTTCCAAGCACTGAAGAAGACATTCCTGGATGCATGGGTGCAGGCAGTGTGGAGTAAAGTGTGTCTCAGCTACACAAGGCTCCAAGCTGCAAGGAAGCAAGCTGGAGAAGGCAAGAAAGGCTCCAAGCTGCAAGGAGAAGAGCAAAACCATAACAGATCACTCTGAAGCCCAGCAGCTTCTGGAGTGAAGCTCGTTGGGCAGTTATGATTCAACTGCTTGTGATTTTCACCCCACTTTAGGTTCCCTCTAATTAGTGTCTATGCAGTTTCTAGGTGTGATTGACAGGAACAGAGCCCTGTGATAGAGTACCCCTTTCTCCATTCATCACAAGGCCCATAGATTACAGCAGATCTAATATCTAATAGAGAGTCAGACATGATATGTTGTCCACGGCACTGTCACTTGTGATAAATGAATTACACACGTCTCGATGTTTTAGGGACTCCTGTGGAGTGTCAGATCAAACAGAGCCATTAAAAACTTAGAGAAAAGGGCAAAAAGAAATATATTCAACACTGCCCAGTCGTGGACACAATGCTGATATATGAAGCAAAAAATTCCCAGTTGTCAAGTCACCACATTTATATTTTTAAAAAATACTAAAAAGGGTGGATTCCAATTACAAAAATTCTTCTGAAATGTCTTGGAAGTCTTCATCTACCACATAATGTCAGTCATAAGAATCAATAAAATCTTCAGTCTCCCTTGTAGTTCAGAATGCTTTTACAAATACTTTCTCTGTTGATAGCATAGCATTTATGTGAGCACCTTTAAATTAATTCATATTCACAATCTTTAGTTATAGTTACAAGTTACCTTTTAGTAAGTTGGCAAAAAAGCAGGGAAAGGCAAACAAACTGTTCATCAGACAATGGTTTTCAAAGCCACGGATAACCTTAGGGGAACAACATCAAGGTGCAGAATAGACACGGGCTGTAACAAGTGCGAACCTTCAATAAGAAAAACAAAAACAAAAACGGCAGGCTAAACGACAGCTCCACACTCACAACTGGACACGATTGGAAAGGACAGAGTTGGTCAACGCCAACTACTCAAGCTGTTCAAGGTTTCCACACTCTGCACTTATTGGAAGGGCCGATGGTCTCTCCTGCGGACCTGTTCCAGGCACTGTGTTCATGAGCAGACACACAAAGCAGAGTTGCTTTTCCAGCGCTGTCTCACCATATGTGTTCTGAGGGCCTGAACATTTTATGATTCATTTATTACTTTATATTTTTGCGACATATCAGAATGTTAGGATTGAGTGAAATACATTAAGGGCCAAGTGTCCAAAATGAGAACGAAACTCAAGTTAAGTTTCATGTACCTCAGAGGTTCCCTTTTACTATATTCAGTTTTTTATTCTTAAATTCCTTTAAATTTAAAATTTTCAATTCCTTTATCTGAGTCCTTTATACATGAAGTTTGTTCAGAGGAGCTTTTCCCTTAATGAAAATCTGTTCTAGAAGGCCTGCTCATCTCTTATCTGCCTGCTGATACACATACATTAAATGTTCTAGCGTCAAAGTCAGGACGCGGCTTAAGAAGCAAAGAGGTAGCCAACACTTCTGTAAGCAACCAACACAGTCCTCACTTGAGGTCTTTAGAAAGTCTTTAAAATGGACACTTCGAGACATAATCAAGTCTTTGTTGTCAATCTTCCAGCTCCCTACGATTCAGATGTTGAGCAGCATCCTTTTTCCTTGAAGCAAACTGAACAGAATATGTTTAACAAGAAAACAAACCCATAAAAGCAGCATGATATCCTCCTGATGCAATAATAAAAAATAATAATAATAATAATAACATTTCAACTGATGCTGCTTCACTCAATACTAAGATATTTGGCAGGTCTGATGAGTTATTAAAGCTGCACTGCGTACCTTTTATTTAATGGGGTATCTAAGAAATAGCTACAGAAATCCAATGAGCTACACCACTGTTAACACTGAAGCCCAGTGGGTGGGAAATACACAATGGAGACCACTGGAATACTGACAATAAAATGTATATGAAACACCCTGACTCACAACTAGCATTTGCCCACTCTCATGGTGTTTTTACGGGGGGAAGGTCACAACAAAATCTGGTCTTTTCCAATCTTATCAAATGTTCCTCATTAACGATGGATGCCAGCACAAATAGTCTCCATTCATTAAGAAATATATTGAATTAATATCTTTGGTTAGGATTCTACTTCTCCATCAACTAGACATGAAAATTTTGCCTCCCTGGGTTATAGAGGTGGTAGCTTATCATGACATTAATTTAAATAATATACTGTGTGAACTGAACTATCAGGAAAAAAACTTCAGGAATTCTCATGTCTCAATAAGTCAGAAAATTAAAAGAAGAGAAAGATGTGAAAGTTGGACCCTCTAGCTACCACTGCAGAGTTGATGGTAATGACCCAATCCAGGATAAGATGGCAAGTCATCGGCTGATGCCCTCCAAATCCAGAAGAGGGAATTGCAGCAAAATTTTACTATATCTTTCTCCCACAAAACCTATCAATCCTACGTTACTTTGCTGGTTTCTAAAACAATTGTGTTCTATATATCTGGAATGACTGGTCACTTTCTGAACTGCTACTTATTTATTCAACAAATATTTCTTGGTTCTCTGTAATGCATCAGATACTGTTCTCAGTGCTAGGATAGATGCCAGATACTAGTTTCAAAAATACGTAATTTAGGAAGGGGATGTAGGTATGTAACAAAGTAATTAGTAAGTGATAAGTATTATAAAAAATGCAAAGTTAGTCAAAATGGAAATACAGGAGTTTTACCAGCTGCAAAGAAGGTAGAAGAACACCCTCAACAGAACAAATAGCAGCATAAAAAACTGAAAAAACATGAAATACTCAGAGAGTGGCAAGCTGTGCAACTGGTCTGGAGCTCGCAGTGTATTGGAGACAGAAGAGGGAGATGTGAGGCCGGAGGTGAAGGCTGGGACCAACTTATAGGAAGACCACAAAGGAGCCGACCAAGGTCTTCCGAGCAGAGGAGCAACATGATATAACTGATGTTACAAATACCAGAAAGTTTGTTCAATGTGGTTTCCTTTCCTTTTGAATTTGTACTAGTGATTTTTTCAATTGTTGCATGATACGTTGATTTATAGTAGTAGAACCCAACGAAGGTTTTGTTCAATAAGATTTATTATTAATAATTATAACAAACAATAACAACAAATGGAAAAGATTCCACGCAATTATAGACTTTTAGGAATGGTGAATATTTCAGATAGCTTCTCTATGTTTCCCAAATGAAAAAAAAAAAAACAAAACTAAGTACTAAAGAGTCTAAGTAACTTGCAGTAGGTAAATTTGAAATTGGTAGCAGAAGAGAGATTATAATCCAGGCCTTGAAACTGCAGCTCTATAATATTTTCTACTAGGCCAAACATTCGTCTTCTCTTTAATGGCTCCCCAACATTCATATCAGCCCTTCACCAAGCTATAAACCCTGAGTTGCCTCTGTCTAGAATAGATGTGGTTGAAAAAAAAATACTTTTTTAAAAAAACTGAAAATCATTAGGAGTACTCATTTACATGGAAAAATAATGTATAGATCAGAATTTTTGTTAGTGGGCAACTCCATTTACCCAAAAATAATTTGGACTTTTATGATTTTATGTATAAGGAAAGGAACAGCCTCACCAGCCCAGCTTAAAGGTGACTATAGGCAATAAAGGTTGTTCTGAAGCATGGAGGCCTCAAGCAAGTCAATCACTCCAAAGGGTAGTTTTGGACAAGCAAAACATATGTGTTAGAAAAAAGAAAGGGGAACTGGGTGTAAGGCAACTTATTTTTTGCATTGCCAGAACAAATATAAAAATGTGCACTGGTCAGATTTTAGAACTCTTTTTTAATTCCAGCACATTAATTCAACAAGATTTCCTCCATTCCTTCCATTCCCAATCAAAACTTTTGCAGATCACCCTGTCTGGTGTGGCACAGTGGACTGAGCACTAGCCTGTGAACTGAAAGGTCACCAGTTCAATTCCCACTCAAGACACACACCTGGGTTGTGAACCCTGTCCCCAGTTAGGGGCATGAGAGAGGCAACTGATTGACGTTTCTCTCCCTCTCTTTCTTCCTCCCTTTCCCTCTCTCTAAAAATAAACAAATAAAATCTTTTTTATCATTGTTCAATTACAGCTGTCCTCATATTTTCCCCACCACTCTCCCCTGCCCAATAAATAAAATCTTTAAAAAAAAAAAACTTTTGCAAACCTTTTGTTTGTATTGCATTTTGCCTTTAGAGACCATGGGACAGGTGAAGATATTTTTGGTAATGCTCACTAGGACAGTATAAATATACTGTATTACTGCTTGGATTATTTTGGAAGAACTGCCTGGCTATCATCTACTGGACAATCTGTTGAGAATATCAGAAATGTAATACATGTTGGACCCAAGAGCAGTCTAGTCAGCTTGACAATCTGTTTCTGGACTCAGACTGGCAAAGTATCAAAGAGTATAAGCACCACATGCCCCTTTGTCCCTTTCCCCAAGCCTGTAGCACCACTCCGCTCTACCCCTCTCTGCAATGTGAGATGACCCCTAATTTAACCCTCCTAAATGCCAATTGTTCACTTCACGGAACCTAAAACCCATAGAAGGAGTTCAGACTTCTTTAAATGAGTTTCAAAATATACTATTTTTTAGGATAAAGTTACATGATTTCAGTAGCTACTGTGCAAAATATAGCTGAAATCCTCTTTTCCCTCAAGTTCTTCTGTCAAACTTTGAGAACTCCCTTCAGGTTAAATTCTCCAGTTTGTTGAGAAGTCTATTTCCTTACATCTTGTTATAAAGTCCATTTACCACTTTACTCACTCTGACTACGTCCACTACACCTTTCCATTTGCAAAAGTTTAATGAGATGGGACATGAATAGAAACCAAACATACAGTAAAGGTTTTTTACCTTCCCTTATATACCTAATAGTAGTGGCATTGACAAACCTGAGTTCTTTCTTACCAAAAATACACACATAAAAAGAAAGAAAAAACCTTCAAGGAATAGACTGCTAAAGAAAGAAAAAAAATAGTAATCTGGATCTGAGAATTTCAACTGGTGGGCCACAAGAAGTTTTAAAACATGTGATACCTGATGATTTAGTCACAGGTACTGACCTTTTATGCCTTAGATTGTCAAATAAAAAAAAATGACAGTAGCCAACACAACAATAGCCATCTTATATGAATGAATCAAAATCATACCTATTTTTTGTCAGATCGGCAAAAAGTTTATTTGTTGGTGTGCCACACAAATTTACTAATTAGTTTATGTGTGCCATGAGATGGAAATGGTTGAAAATCACTGATCTGGATAATGCAAATAGGTAGGTTCTAAAAGGTACACATGACCATGACCCTAGAAGTTACCACTTCTTGAATCTTTTCTATATGCCAGTAATGTGCTAAGCACTTTCCAAATATTGTTTCCCAAAACCTTTACAGTAACCCTATGAGTGAGTTCTTATTACCCTCATTTTTCAGAAAAAAATGCCAAAGCTCAGTGCTAGTAAGGAACTGACTCAAGGCACACAGCAGGTAAGCATCACTTTACAGCAGGTTTCGCTGATTGCTAAGCCTGTGTGTATAACCTTTACACCAGGACCAGGCACTCGTAACGTTGGGCTCTAGGACATCCTAACATCTCAGCTCCACTGCTAAGCAGAAGCCGGGACTCTATATCCCATAAGTTTTGTGGATGTTACTATTTGTTACAGAGATTGTTCATCATCTTCCAGCCTTATAGGTATATGAAGGGATCCCAGGAAGATCAGTTAATAGCCATTTGTAAGGAAACGTGGCAGCGATGGTCTGGGGTAAGTGGCTCGAGGGAGCAAGTGCTCATCATCACCCCCACGCTCTCCTCTCCTCCTACAGACATTCTGATAATAAGAAAGAGTACTTCAAGGAGAAAAGATAAGAATTCTCTTCATTTAGGAAACAATTTTACACCTAGATTTTTTTTTACACGGATTAACTTTTGTTAAGTATACTGTCTCCTTAATTGGATGGCACAGGCTCCTCAGGGCCTCCTCCTCTGGAATCCCAGAGGAATCACAGATCCTTATGAGACAGATTCTGAAAACCAAGACTCAAACCTGTGCTTTGCAAACCTCACTGGAGACGCCAAGGATTTTCATGTGGAGTGGAATGGTTGAATCTGTTCCAACCTGTCCCTTTGAAAGTTCATGGAACTTAGACAGGCTTTTTCCCTCAGCGACGGCAACACTGCACTTTCAGTTAGTTCTTTCTGTGGGCGTGATATAACAGGTATTACTTATTAATCCTGATGTGCTGTTCCTCTCCCCTGCCCGGTACAACATTATCTGCCTCATTATCTGCTCTGTACAACATTATCTGTCTGCCTCAATCATCCCATCCATAAAATGGTGTTAATAATATTGGCCCTCGTTTACCTTGAACAAATACTGCTGGGGAAAATGAGAATATAAATTAAATTGCTTGCTGCGTTTTGGAAGAAAGTTGCCTTAGAAACATAGGCTCATTATTTCTCCATAGAAAAAGCGAAATATATTAGGGTTTGTACGACGTTGCTAGCTGTGATTTTTGTTCTTTTTTAACCCTCGGCAGAAGGACTACATTAATTCCAGTCCCTAGGTGAACCTTTTATTCCATTTTCCACTGGAGGAAAAAAAAAGTTACTTTGCAAAGAAAGGAAAGAAAGAAAAAAATGTAGTATTCCCAAACCTCATTTACGGAACATTCTGTTCTCCAAATTACAGCACAGCAAGCAGGCAAGAGGGAACTTTTCGATTCCTGCATCCAAGCCGGTTCCACACAGCACCCACTAATACGAAATGGCTTTAATGACTTTAATATAAATCCTGGAAATGTGCAGATGGATTGTAATAATTATGCAAAACTGCGATGGTCCTTTATAGAAACACAGATCTTGCTAGCTTAAAAGAGAATGAAAGGAACACAAGTCCAGCACAACATGTCAGGAAGCACATCTCTTAAGAAGTCCTGTATTTCAAATGCCAAGCTGTATGTTTCATCTGATGTGGCAGTTGTTATGGAAACTATGTTTTTTGATGGAATAGCAGAGTAAATACCTACCTACAATCAGCATGACGGGCTAGTGCATAAATTAAGAACTCCCCAAGACAACAACTGCTTGGAGTTCTTCCTTGAGATAAATTTGGAGGAAAAAACATATATATATAGATATACATATATATGCAATGCATTATGAGCTTAAATATGCCTGCACTGAATGCTCTTCCTTACCTAGAACAGTTAAACCTGTGGCACTGCGCGTGTGAGGGCAACTGTGTTTACCCCCCAAACACATTCACCCATGCACACATAAGGCTGAGTGAATGACAGGTCTGACGCTTTGCCAACAAAGAAAACAAAATTTAAAGCATCTCCTCGCGTTCCTTCTAAATTAGTCCAGGAGAAGCCTTGGGAAACAAATGTTGAGTTATCATCATCATCATTTTTAAACCGAGTGAGTGGGTTACACACAGAGGTGGAAAAATCCCCAAGCATGAGACAAAGGTCAGTTAAACATGGCTTTTATAGTTCCATGAGTTTGATATTAGACTGCTGCTGATTCCTATTGATATTAACAACCTTTCATAAATCATAACACAAATACTTCTATCTTTCTGTGTAGACGTAATTCACCCATTTGCTGACTTAATTAAAGACTCACGGTATAAAGCATGAAATAAAACCTACAGAGGCTCGTTCTCCTCATTCACACCTCACATGGAGCGATGTGCCCGGAAACGGCGTGAGTGCAACAGGCGCCCATATCACAAACTTCTCCATAATGGGCATGCATTCGCCCATTGGATCAACATCTTTCAATTTATTAGCATGACAAAGGACACAATTATTTTGGATATGCCTGAATGCAATTTTCATTAACTTTGCAATGATTTATTAACAAAAGTGTCAGGAATGTAATAAAAGCAGCAGGACTCCTCAAAATGCCAAAATAAAAAAAAAATGAAGAATACAGCAGAATTTCCCAACATGCCTTACGGCATCGGGTCAATAAGGTTGCCTGATTCCATCAAAAGCATCACCATGGTGAATGAACTCTGCAATTAACAAAGAGTAAGCACAAAAAAATGCTAATATCTCATTTGAATGTAATTATGCACAGATTACTGTTCACTGGAACAAGAAAAGGGATTTTAATTGTCATCCAAAGTTACATTGCAAACCCTGGATTCTAGTTAACTTTTTTTTTTTGAGGAGTTCATGTGAGAATAAAGCATGCAGTTCACAAAATCCTATGTTCAGGAACATTGTAAAAGGCACTGCCTTTGTTTAAAGAATACAACTTGCAAAGTTTCAAAATAAGATCATTCCATGTATGTTGGCAAGGTTAGTTTGTAATAAGTTTCACCATCGTTTGCATTTTAATACTATTTGATCTCATTTACATGTTTAAATTTGTTCCTGTAATAAAATTCATTAGTATGTTTATCATAACCACATAATGAATATAGCCCTTATGTAAAATAAAAAATTGAAAGTACATTAGAGACATTACAAGCTGTTTGAAATTACTGTGCTTTGCATATTATACCTTATTAATTAAATTATAAATTATTTATTTATGTATTTTTTTAATCAGGGGCAAGCACTAGAACAATATTATATTAGTATAAGAAACACAATACAACTCAAAGCTAATTCACACGTGGACCAGTTTTAAGTAGAGGCATGTGGATCCATTTTGCCATGGGTGGCGGGTACCGCTCCCCGTGCTGAGCACCCAGGGGTGTGAAATCACTGTTTAAAGGAGAGTGGAGGGCGGAGGGATTGGAAATGTTTCTTGTGCAAGTTAAAAACTTCACTTGTTAATGTAGTATCTCCCTTTGTCTTCTCATTTTATTAGTATAATTAGATCGAATATGCAGATGGAAGCAAAGAGGAAATCTTTGCAGGAGTTGATACCATGTCCATTTTATTTGGAGTCCGTGGAAAAGGAAAAATTAATCTTTTCTATTCTTTTTGTGTGTGTGTGGTTTCCTTTGTCAGTAATAATAGAGAATATGAATGGGGCAGAGAGAGGAGAAAAAAGGAAAGAAAAAATGTGTTGGAAAATGAACTCAATATTTAGCGAAACAGCACTTAATTCATTTTTCTTATTCAGCTTTTTAAATCATTTCTTTTAAAACAACATATACAGAATCTCTGCGATGCCCTTCTCATTACACTTATATGATTTACAGAACTCTTTTTTAGTTTTCTAACCTCAGATTTGAGTACACTGTCGTGATTATCGATCGGTTTGGCCCATGTCTGTACACACAGCAGATTTGATTATTTTGATAAGCAGTTACTTCTGTCTACATGGTCAAACATGATGGGCCCTGGGCAAGGAGCTCCGTCTGTAAAGAAGACTGGGGAGCAGGTGTGGGTCAGGGAGGGGCGGTCCCTGCACTGCGTGATACGCATGCGCATTAGAGTCAGTGTGGTCTGGGTCTTTAACCCAAGCAGCCTCCTCTCCTTCCAACTAGGAAAACTCCCAATTCACAGAACTGTTCTGGTGTTTAAATACGATTAATATTCCCAAAGGGTGTAGCCTAGCTACACTGTGGGTGTTCAGTAAATGTTAATTCTGGGACTGTTTTTGTGCAGAGCCACGGTAGGACAATATGCCAGAATCTCCTCCTCAGAAGTTCCACAGGCTTTCATGGCATGCTGGAGCTCTTTTTTAATAGATGTTGGCCTCACAGAGAGAAAAAACAAGCTAAAAACTGAGAATGGTAATGTTCAAAGGGAATGATAAAAGGGGCCAATACAAGTTACTTATAAGTATCTCTCTAAGTAATAAAAATAATCTTACTCTCTTCATCAGTTGTAAGCTCAGCGTGCAGCTCTCATCTTACAGTGTCCACAGTTTGGTAAACACCAGGAGGGAAGAGGAGCTGGAAGAAGCAGTAGCATGAAGAGAAACTGCAGGGTACAAAGGGGTCCACGATGGTGAGTGTTTGGGTTTGCACATTTAACAGGGTCTTTGGCAGATGGCTAAAATCAAGACATAACTGTATTCACTTCTTGACACTCAGCTTACCTCCTTTCTGAGCTACCCCACAGTTAGATGGAGTCACATAATTGAGTTCTGGATATGTAGGTAGGTAGGTAGGTAGGTAGGTAGGTAGGTAGATAGATAGATGATAGATAGATAGATAGATAGATAGATAGATAGATAGATAGATAGATGATAGATAGATAGATAAACTGGATAGGCAGAAGTAATATATGCCATTTCTAGACCTGGTTTCTAAAAACTCCTACCAACCTGCCATGCAATTTCTTTATCCTCTACCCTCTTTGTCTGGGTAGAAATGAACCAGCCAAGGGCACTGAGTCTTCTGGAGACAAGGTGGGGCAGGCCCCTGGATGGAAGGAACCTGGGTCCCTCATGACTGTGTGAAGCAAAGCACCTGCATCATAACAAGACTGTCAAGAAGAAGAAAGAAAACTTTGTCATGTTCTCCCACTGAGGATTTGGACTTTTTGTTACAACCATTAGCCCATCCTGACTAGAACTTGGTCATAATGAAAGGTGGGCCAGTATTTATTTTTCTGAAATTTTTATTTTTGTTAGAAATATAATTCAAGCTAGAATTAATTTTATTTGTGTCATAAAAGATATCCTAAATTATTATTTTTTTTAATTTGAAATAAAATTTGACAAGGATAATATGATCCTGCAAGATGCTTTCGACAAAAGAGTTTGCTCTAGGTACTTTCTTTTTATATACATGGTTTTTCTATTTCTAATTTTTTGTAAGTTTAAGGTGTGCAACACATTGCTTTGATACATTTATGTGTGCCATATGATTACTGCCTTAGCACTAGCTAACACCTAGTACTATAGGTATTTTCTCACTTAATAAATGATCACTAAAATGCATGACTATATACTGTGTTTTCAAGTAGTGCTTTCTATATAACTATAGGACAGGAAAATTAACCCTTGAGAAAGAAATAAACGAATACATATAGATGTTCATTATGGAGAAATTTGATTCACTCAACAAAATATGTTATCAAAAACACATGTTGCTGACAGTGCATTCTGCTTTCCTGAGGGCAAATTTCCAGCCAAAATGCTTCACAAGCAAATAATCGAGATGCCCCAACCTTTGTTGTACTACTACTGAACTGGGAGCTGTCACTGGGTAACATGTAAAAGATGGATAAAGGGACTCACTGAACACAAAAGTTCTGACATCAATAAATAAAACAGAAACTTAAATATGTTATGGGCCCACTCAGTCATGGAGCAATGGGGCATGTTGTGTGGGAAAACAACGTCCATAAAAAGGAGAAACAAAATTGAATTTTATTACATCTCCCATACTTTAGTAGGTAAAGAATCTCCAGATGGTCTCATATTCTATCAGTTGCTATTTTAATCAGCACATTAAACAAAACTTAAAATATCAGTTACTCCTGTCAATATTGAGTATAATATAAACCATCTTTTGTAATCTGTGTGCATTTTCTCAGTGTTTATTAAAGCACTTAAATAGCCTTTATTGGCTCTGAGCCTAGTAGCATGAGGTTAAATGTTCTTCAAGGGTAAGGGCACGAAGGTCCACTCAAAAGTTTATTCACCTTGTTTACATGAGAGCACCACACAATTCAGATGGTCTGTTCATAAATACTTGTGAAGATAAGTACTGTCATACACTCGCTAGGAAGAGAGCACGGACAAAGATACACGCCTTACGTCAAGTGAAGGTAAGTTCCAAAGTATTTTAACCAAAGAAGCAGAGGCTACAGCCAACAGATGGATACACAGAGTGGGACAAAAGACAGCTCACAGTTGTTTGTATAGAAAATAACACAGAATTCATAAATAATAATACAAGAACAAACTGTTTTGCATGCTCACAACTATAAACTTACTTTTGCCCCATGCTGTAGAACGACAGGTCTTTAGAGGAGATGAAGAAAACTCACAAACATACATACAACAAATAATGTGCCACGTGGACCTTATTTATACCTACTTACATATAAAAATGGTATGAGACCGTCAGTCAGAAGGTAAAAGAAAAATAAAGGTAGTGCACCTCAGCTTTTCGGAGCACCTACTATGTAGCAGGTGCCGTAATTCCCATGTCACCGTGGAAACATCTGTGTTCCAGAGGACAGGTGACCCCTCATGGTTCTCCATATCCAGCCCGGACTTCTCCAATGAGCCCCAGATGGACACATTTGCCCAGGCCCAGCTCACAGCTTCACTGGGACGTCCTAGAGACCCCTCACATTTTGAGACATGTTAATTCAACTCATCATTGTCCTGCCTCCCCAACACCCGCTCCTGCCACAGACTGCTCCATGTGAGCAAACACTAACTCCCTCCTCCCAGTTGCTCAGGCCATGGAAAAAGGCTGAGTCCTTCCTGACTGCTCTCTCTCCTCACATTCCACATCCAAATCCCACGGCACCTCCTGTCAGCTCTACCAGCACAGTATGTGTGGAACCCAATGACTCCCATGCCTTCCCTGGCCGAAACCACAGTGGGACTCCTCCTTTTGAAAACAGAAATTAGAGCACCTCGCTCTCCTGTTCAAACCTCCAATCATCCTCAGGACAAAAAAACAGGACTCCTCCTGACAACAACCCATCAGGCGCTGTGTCTTCTGGCCTCAGGATTAGCTGTCTGACTCCATCTCCCTCCCTCTTCCACCCGCTCCTCTCCAGCTGCACCAGCCTTCTTTGCCGCTCTTCACACATTCTAGCCATGCTCCTGCCTCAGGACTTTTGCACCTGATGTTCCTCCTGCTTCAAACACTCTTCTCAGTAAGGCTTTGGTTGCAATGTCATCTTTTCTGATTACTTCATTTTCATTTGCCATCTTTCCACTTCTTGCCCTAGCACTTGCTCATCCCCCTCTTTTGGGGCCCATTTTTCCCCACAGCATATATCACATTTGTCATTTTTTCCTTTCTTGTCGGCCTTCCCCTATTAAAGTGTAAGCTGTGGGAGGGATTTTTTTTCCTCTTTTTTTTTCTTGGCTTTATTTCCAGAGCCAAGAAACCCCAAATGCTTGAGAGGAGGATGTTATCTTATTCAATTCAAATGGACTCTTTGAGTTAGGAGTTATCAGCATTCTCATTAAGTAGTTACAAAAAAAAAACTAAATTAAAAAACAAACAAAAATAACCCCTGAAGCTCCCGAAGAGTAAGTGATTTTCCATGCAGCAAAGGCAGGAAAATGCAGATGGACAGAAGAAATCTTAGTCCATCGTTGGAGACATCTTGTTACTTCCGTCCCACCACCTGCTTCTACAGAAGAGAAACCCCACCTTCTTTACTTAAGGCTTATTGGGCTCTGAAGTCTGCGATGAGTTAAGTATGTTATTGTTTCATGTGATTTTTCTCCTTCCCTAATTCATTTTGTTGAAGTTCTGGGACTTTTCTGAGTTTGAAAAACTATTATATCGAAAAACTAAAATAGCATTACATCAAATTTTTTGAGAAGTATTTCCTTCAAAGTTTACGCACTAGCTAACTAGGAGTGGAATCACTGACGTGAGCCAGTTTCCTAGGGTATATCTGAGATGTGAAAAACGTTTCCTTTGATTTCACACCGTAAAAAAAATAAAGTTTGAAAAATAAGCGTCATGGGCTAATCATAATTTGGATTTTTTTCTAATTTCCCTGTACTGATAATTCATTTTATACCCAACAGACACAGAAAAAGAAAATAGAGAAGGGAAGGGAAGGGAAGGGAGGGACAAAGGGATGAGTCCAAGGGGGGTCTGCTTTACAAATGGATAAGAGGCATTCTGAGTCAAATCTGTCTCCAAAATTTAGAGAAGATGTAAAGAATTCTTCAAAAAATAATAATAATAAATAAAGAGTTCTTCAAATAGATTTGGAGCCCTTTATAGGCTGTATGTAATTCAATTCAGGGAAGAGTTTTTCATTGAAACTAGATGAAATTCAGAGTCCATTCCCACAGAAATGAATAAACTCTGTTTTGTGGAACTAATTTTGTTTCCAGATAAAACAGCACACACATGCACACACACACCCCCTCTGTGCACCTTTATCGTAAACCACCTTCAATATTTGGGGATTTCCATAGTTCTTTGTGATACTGAAATTAGCACCCCTTATCATTAGCTTATTGGATGTTACTCTGTGCAAAGATTTCCCCTACCAAATTTAGAAACAAAAGTTAATTCCTCAAGCCTAAATGTTTAAACAAAATTAAAGGTAATTTCAAACAAAAAAGATACGGAAGTAACATACCTCTGCTAACTCCTAACTATTAACTTTCATGTATATGGAAAAGCATAGCACAATGATGTTTAAGTCAGGAGGGTGAATTTGAAGCCACACAGTTTCCTCTTACAAAAGCCAGTTGCTTCTAAGGGGACCAAACAGAGATGCTTAAAAAAGCTTTTAAAAAGTAAATAAACAGTGCTTTAGCAGAATTTCCAATCAAAATAATGATTGGCAGTATTATTCCTGAAATCTGAGAACAGTTTTTCAATTCTTGGAAAAAGCTACATAAAAAGATATTAATTCTGACTCAGCCCTGTTGATCTACTGATTGTTTCACACTCTTGCTATACGAAGTGTAAAGCATGGACTAGCCACTTCTGCTTCACCTGGGAGCTTTTGAGAAACAGCAAACCTACCGAGTCAGACCCTGCATTTTTATCAGGTCCCTGGGAGATTCATATGTCCATTAAAGTTTAAGGAGCATTTATGCACACAACTGTATGAAATATTTTTGTTTAGTCAGGTTATAGGAACTAAAGTAACTTTGGATAACAAAAAAATGGGCATAAGAATAAACTACTATAAAGTGGTGGTATATTTGGAGGAAGAGAAGAGACTCGACTTCGGGGAGCCTATCTCTCCTGCTCCTTACTTGGTGCAGGGAGCGAGTGCTAATAGCAAGTTATACGCAGCCGCTGTGGCTTCTTGCACATTGACTCAACTAGCCTGAAAGCAGGGTTTCTGAGTTCCGCCAAGAGGACAGCCATTATCACCTGAATAAAAATAATTCCATTCCCAAGTCTAACATTTAAATGATATAAGATTCCAATTTAATTAGGACAACAATGTGAAGCCAGCTCAAATATAAAACAGGAACAATTTTCTAAAGGATGTAAATTATGAGCTTGTGACAGACTCTGACAGTTGACATATTTACTTTTCACAAGAGCTAAATGAATACCTTAGATAAAATGTGAGCTAAAAACAGCAAATTTGAAATTAACAAACCCATTGATAATATGTTTTTAAAGAACACTTTTTCTTGTAAAGGAAAATAGATCTTTAAAGCCAAACAATTAGTTTAAATGGCAAAATCCAATACATTCTTGGAACATTGTAACAAGTTGGGAATCTGACCTTTCTTCAGAAATTGAAGATGCTCTAATAAGAATCAGCCAGGTGCACAGTGGGGTCAAGCGTCATCCTGAAGTTTCACTAAATAGCTTCTATCTAGCCTCTGACCACACAGGCTTCAGATCCCAGGCTGTGACACCTCAGTGACTTCAGTATGGTGGTTAGGCAGCTGCCACTTAATTTCATTTTCAATGCATTGAGTTTTGCATGCCTTAACTAAGGGCCTTTTGGCAAAATGTTTAATCTAATAAATTCATGATCTAGCATTTTGTCTTCTTTATCATAGCCTTCATTTCCTTAAGAGAGAGAGAATTCAAATAGGACTGCAGAAACAGTGGAAAATGAGAATATAAGTGTATACATGCTTGAAGACATCACGGTGAACTAATGACTAATTACTGTGCAATTGAATACTAATGGAGAACCTCATGAAATCAACATGAACAGGAAATGAACTCAATATGACCAATGGTTCCACAATTAAAATCAAATAAATGCCTAGTAATAGAAAGACTGAGAAGATATTACTACAACCAGTCAATTATTCTTCAGGTTACACTTTACCAAAAAAAAAGCAAAATACTAGGTAGAATTATCTATCTTAATATCTTTTTAAAAGTTAATGTGCATCTGAAATGTGAATTATAGTACTGTAATTATCTTCAAATTAAAGTATGTAAAACTAGTTCAATAGCAAGTCACCTATTAAAGCAAATCAGACAAACATGAATTTCAGGAAGGAAACGAGAGGTTAACTTTCTAGGACTCCCTTAATTAATTAATTGTCACTCTGAATGTTTAACTCTTTATGTCTTGGCAGTCCAGACAGAAAATTGTCAACATAAAGCAAGCTTGGTAATTGAGGGGAAAAAAACATGCAAACAAAACAAACAGATTTAAAAAGCCTTTACTTTCAAGCCTAAAGGGCTAATGGCAATTATAAAAATTGTTTAATAAATTTTACCACCACTTTAAAGAAAATGCATGCATATTTCCTTTAGTTCTATTTCATTTGCTTCCTTTTCCACAACCCAATGGCTGAGCAAGGCATATTGAAATAAACTGCAATATTTTCTCTTGAAAAGTCTATTCACTTATCAGCTGTGTATCTAATCAAGGACCTAATAAGTCCATAATGGTACATTTGCTCCCCAGGAGAAACCACTGTTTCTCATCATTGCAGAAAATACCCCCTTGCAAGGTGCAACCAAGAGCCACAGACTCTCTGCAACAGTCTAATAATTTGATTGGAGCCCTCAGGCAGGGATAACTTAAATTACAATTAGAGAGCCCTCACACTGGCACTAACATCTGTGTACTGAACCACTGTATACTGATTAAAGGTTTTTAAAAGAGAACTAAGTACTTCCCACATTTGAGATGAGTCTAATTCCAATGGCTCTGGTTCTTGGTAGGTAACACTTCAACATTCCCTGCTGAGCTTCCTGCTCATGAGTCCAAAGAATGCACACCCTGGGTAATAACTGTCTTGGACGGGTCCAATAAATGGTCAGGTGTGAATGGGCAGAACAGCAGAGCACCGGGAAGGGAAAGCACTGTTCATGTCATCACTCATCCTATGTCTACTTCCCCCCTGACTTTGTGGCTACATTGACGTATTTTGGTTTGGTTTGGTTTTTCTGTGAAAAGGGTGATTCTAAGGAGAGGGTCAGAACTCAGAAAAAATGCCATGGGGGCACCAATTAATAAAAGTTGAAATGACCGAGGACATGCACACAGCATCCCTCGTGTCCTCCTGCCTTGCTATTAAATGAATCCTGCATGCAAGGAGCACAGAGCCAGAAGAGAGCAGAGCTCTGCCCCCACAGCCCAGCCCCTCTCCTTCCCTCTCTGTTCATTAGGGCCCTTTTCAAGCACATGGCTGCAGCAGATGTCCCTGAGAGAACATTTTGTTTCCCCCCTGCGTCCAGGCTCAAACACCTGGGCTCTGACATGACGTCCGGTGGAGGCTATTTTCTTTTTCCTTTTTTAAACTTTCCTTTTATTTGGTTTGCATACAAGGCTAATAATGAGGTTTTAAAAACTATACACAATCAGTATACAATTACACTCATTGGGAGCCTGACATGTAATTTCTGATAAACCCATATAACTATGAACAGCAAAAGGAACCACAGAGCGCACACAATGTGTGGGGTCATCAGAACACAATGCCAACACAATCTCTGCGTCATGTCTTGTTGCATAGTATTAATCAGTGCAAACATTGTTTGGGAAATGAGAGGGGAGAGAAAGAGCAGTTTCCCAGCTGCTAGTGCTTTGCCATCAAATCTGATAGTCAGTTCCATCTAATATAAGAGACTGCAGTAATAAAGCCTAGGACCAACTAATGACTCTTGAGGAGTCTACTTAAACTGTTCAAAATGAAATCAAATAACAGATCCTTGTACCAAATCCCAACTCTCCTGATAATTTCACATTAGACGTTCCTTTAGCAATTTGTATATTTCCTTCATAAATTTAGGAAATGTATTAGCATCTTTAACAGCTACACGAAGTGGGTATTAAGTATCCACATTATCTAAACGATCAGTGTTCTAGGCTACTCGGTCGCTACAATTTTGATTTATTTCAAATTTTCGAATCCTACTTGTGGAAACATAATCATTATTTGGTTGTTGTTGCTGATTGTTATAGGTAAAGGATACAATAAGGTTTCATTATAAAAGAATTATCCGAGACCATCAGATGACAGCCCAGGTCACTGGGGAGCACAATGCAATACCATTGTCAATACTATTGATATGTCTTAGGAAAAGTGAGTCTGGGAAATGCAGAAATGTCACAAGCTTTGTTTCACCTTCATTTTAATAGAGCATAGCATGACCTGTATGGGAGGGGTTGACTACTTCAATTAGGTTTACGCTATTTTCAATAGGACTTCCAATCAGTGCATTTAGCTGGAAAGCAATTCCTGACTTTATTATTACTATTGTCATCTTTAAAATGCATTCTTTTTTTTTTTTTTTAATTCACCAGGAGAGATGAAGAGAAGACAGGGAGCCATAAAAAAAGGAGCCAGTAACATGCCCTTAGGGACCAATAGCAAAGAGAGAAGAATCACAGGAGAAGAGAGATGGGAGATGAAAATGAAAGACGTATCTTATTAAACCATCATAATTAAGAAGTAATAGGTATCCACACACAGACCCATGGCCAAAGGCCTGAAGATGTCTGCAGCAGCAAGGGCAAATGTTTTCTAATAGCTAATAATCAACAAATAATCTACATTAAAAAGTAAACCGGACCCCATGCGAGAATGAGAAGGCAGAGAGATCCGTCTTCTCACAATGCTCCTGCCTCTGGTTCAGTGTGACAGACCAAAAATGAGACCAAAGAAAAGAAAAACCAGTGACCTCTTTTCAAACACACATAAATTCAGAGGCAAACACAGAAGTAAAAAGCATTTGATAAGAGCACCTCGCTCCCTGTCACCTGTGGCTTATATGACGGGGTGGACTCTGACTCTGACCCCTGATCTCTGCTAGAGATCCAAGGTCATCATCGGGGCCTGGTGATGAAAATGACCCCCCATTATTCATTCAGCACAAAACAGGAATTAATTGGACGTATTTTCCCTTAGCTCCTGTTCTTTAAGTTAGCTGGACCTAGGAGTACTGAGGAGACCGGCCTGAAGGGAAGAGGAAATACATTTGGTCCTTGGACACCCCCTAGTGTCTATGTGAGCATGGAAACATCTCGCAGGTGATCTCCCGCCCGTCCTGCGGCGTCTGACAAGGGGGACGAATGGGGCTCCTACAGGGGAAGTCCGGGACTCCAGCCCGGGGGAAACCTACTTTCCTCTCACCTCTGCAATCAAGGTGTCAGACGTGAAACCGCATTTAGATACTTCCTAGAATTCCTGCTGGCCGTGAACTTTGTCTCAAGAAAACGTAGGAAATTATGGGTGGAGTTAGGAAGGGTCTAGTACTTGTCTCCCTGCCCCAATAAGAGATGAGTTTTACAGTTAATATTCAGGATGCAAAATGAAAAAGAGAAATGGAGGAAAATCTATTTCAGAGAATATATGGCTGTTTGTCTTTATATAGATAACTTCTGAGTTTTGGAATAAGCGCTGTGATGTATTTATGTTTACCAATGTGATTGGATGTGAATACTGAATAAAGTCTGGGAAGGCTGCTTGCCACTTCTCTCAGTCAGCAGTTCTGTGAGCAGTATTTCATTTGTGTGATGAAGATATAATTTACAAGTGGCTTGGAAAAAAGCTTGAGTGTAAGCACCTTTGAAAGTTCCCACACAAATTGTATGAGATTCACTGTCCATTCAGGTAAATTAATTTTTTGTGTGTCCCAGAGTTATCTATGGACTAGGCTTCCTCTGTTAAAACCTCATTAACATTATGAAGTGTTACCACAAGTTTCGTCCACAGTCATCTCAGAAGTGTAAATGTGCAAGAATGTCATTACTATATTTGGCTGTTGTAAATACCCAAATCTGCCCAGTGTGCACATCCCTGTCTATGACATACTGAAACTTCAAGAGATACTTTTTTTAATATAAAAAATATTTTAGCCCTGGCTGGCATGGCTCAGTAGATCGAGTGCCAGCCAGCCAAACAAAGGGTCGCTGGTTCAATTCCCAGTCAGACCACATGCCTGGGTTGCAGGCCAGGTCCCCATTGTGGGGCATGAGAGAGGCAACCACACATTGATGTTTCTCTCCCTCTCTTTCTCCCTCCCTTCTCTTCTCTCTGAAAATAAGGAAATAAAATATTGAAATATACATATTATTATATTTTTCTAGGTGCTTTAGCATAACACTGTCCACCCCCCACCCCCCAGCTATTCTGGGGAAGCACTCTGACATTCTATTAAACTTTGAACCATATATTACAATAATACAGAACACTTTTTCCTGCTGCATCTGGGAGGGTTGCAACCTACACAAGATCTGAATTGCCGCAGAGTGCATGTGTGCTGAGAGAGCACCTAATTCTTACCTTTATTTAAGGAATGGGAAGCTCAGAGTGATTTCATGGCTTGCTCAGAGCAGAAGGCTAGAACAGGAACCCAAAAGTCTCACACCCAACTCATGTTTTTAAGTGTAAAATTGCAAAGTGGGAGCTTTATAAATGCGAGCACGCCATCTGTGGCAGGAAAAGAGAAGCCTGATTGCAGTGTTTCTACCCTTCCTGTTAGGGACACATTCCCTGAAAGCACAAGGTGTCTGCCAGCTCCTGTAGCACCCACCCCGGAAGACAGCAACTGTGGACTCAACGGCTCTCGTGCCATTGATTTTCCATCGCAACTCTGAGAGGAGAGTTACACTACAGAAAGAGAGGAAGGAAACAAGGAGCAGAGTGTCAGAAACATCTTGCCGGACCACCCCAAGTGTGTGAATGAAACGGTTTTGTCCCTTCCCCAGCAGGAAACGCTACTGTTTTAAATGCCGAACAAAGGTAGCTGCTTGCTTCTGGGTACAGCCCACACAGAATAAACTTGCTTTGGAAAAGGAACCTTGGCACATGGTAACAAAACTATATAATTCTCTTGATCTTTCATCTCTATGCCAATGTCTTTCTACAGATTACGGCCTTAGCCCCTGACAAATCTGCTTAGTGAATTTTTGGCTGACAAATCTGGCAACACACACACTGTCTGAAATATATTCAAAAGGGTAAACATTTTCATAATAGCTACTTTACATAGCCTAGTAGGTTTCCCTTTAGACACCAATTAGATATTTTTTTAAAGTGACAGTGTTAATTTTTATGATTATACACAGAACTGAGATTTTTATTTAATACACTGGGCCTTCTTGTAAAGCTTTTCAAGGGGATCAACCACTTTGCCAACAGACGGGTGTTACAGCAGGGGTGATTATAGTAATTTTTCACATAATTGGGAGTCGCCATTTGGTTGCTATCTTTCACAAGCTTGTTGACTCATCATATAATCCTTTATAACGGGGGTTTGTTGTGCGTCACGGGAACGAGCCAAGAGCAGCCAGGAAATAAGAAACAGAGGAACCTCCTGGCTGGCGGGGACCATGAGGGTTTCTCACATCTGCCCAGTTCTTTAGAAGGCAGTAAATTTTTCTTAATAGTACTGACCAAACACTGAGAGAAGGGTTTGGAGGATTTGGGAGAATCTGTGTTTTCTCTCAAGCTGTCTCAAAAAAAAAAAACAGACTCTATTCCACACCACGAGGGTACAGTTTTAGAAAGATAATAAGTGTAAGTACTCATTAGAATTATCAAAGTCCCTCCCTAGAAATTCAAGAATTTAAGCCCAAAACAAATGTGTCATGCCATCCCTCAGGTTCAAGTCCACTTTTCATCTCACTTTTGAATCCCAGCAGCAAAGTGCTTTAATGGAACAAGTGCATGAACAGAGATTACATGTGAATATTAGGTGCTGTATGAAATAATGAGCATAGGTTAAAGCTAGAAGTTGGGACATTTGCGTCCTTGGCTCCAACCAGACATCTTGGGAAAGTCATTTGAACATACCCTAAGCCTCAGATATCCAGAGGAGTGGCACTATGATCCCTGAGTTCCTCCCACCCTCACCCGCAAAAGAAGGTGAAAATAAAAAGAGTAACTCTGGAGATCCACTGTGAGTTAAAGCGCTAACTACTAGGCCTTCCCGTTCGACTTGGTTGATGGTTTCCGTTCCCACTCTGCCTTCTGAAAACCAATGAATCGGGCACAGTCATTGCTAATGTGTCTTCCACCTGACACTGTGTGTGCATTTCCTTTGGAATTTTTCAAGAGTATTAAATTAAGCTGCTCGTTTTTATGAAAAGTATCTGATAAAACATCTCCTCACCATTTGCTTCAACCGTGTCCAGAGGAATCACTTACTCGAACGTAGCAGGGACTGCTTTTTCTTCCATGTAAGACCCATGACTATCAACAGTTGTGTTACCTGAATTGAATTTCAGCCGGATCCAACTCTCTAGTATCTGTCTGGCAAAGAACCTTGTGTTGCCCTTTAATTTAGGTATCTAAGAACTATTTGTGAATTCAAGCACAACATGAAATATGTCCAATCTTACTTGGTTCCTAAAATCTGAGACAAAGGTCATTTGCCTCACTAACCATGAGTTACAAATTAGCCACAATAAAAGTTAGCCCTGGGTTAGATATCTTCAACAAATCCTATACAATTATATACTATACTTTAAATAAATAAATGCAAGATACAACTAGAGACAAAAACCTAACAATACAAATAGACAGCTTACTTAATCAAGTTTAACGCCATGACACCAAAAATAAATATAAAACAGGATTATCCTATAGTAAGTAAGAAATGAGTACATATGTGTCATGTACTTTTAGATGGTTGCTTAACCATAATTATTTCCAGCACTTCATGTCACATACCAATGTCTTCAAAGGGCCATTAATGACATAGGTTTCTGATAGAAGCTAACTGAATACCAGACCGTGAAAGAAGGCAGTTAGTAAAATTCAAATATATTTTCATTTAATAATTATTTCAGATAACTAAAAGTACAGGCAGAATCCATGAGACAATATCCTTTGTGAAATCTGTTAATAATCCAACAGATAACTTAATGCTTTCTTGGAAGCCCTGCTCAGTAGGATATTTTAATTATAGACTATTCATACCTATCCAGTGACACAGGAATGAATAAGCACATTATTGATCAGCAATAAACGAGCTTTCAGGATCAAGAGAGAAGTTCATTTCATGAATTACAATAACCTTTTAATTTAAACAAAAGGACAAAATTATTTTGTGAAGTTTAGTTCTACTATTTCGATCAGGAGGACGTTTCACTGATGATAACTTTTATCCCACCCCTAATGTTCATGACTATAAAAGCCACAACATACAAAATTATAAAACTAACTTACAGGTGATGGTTCATCCTTTTCCCCAACAGAGGAAGACATTTTCTCAACTGATTCATGTTAGAAATATTAAACCTTCAAGAATCCTTTGCCTTTCATGGCTTCCCCTCTTTGGATACACACATTTCTTTCTGATGAACTACTTATATCCAGCCAAGTGACAGTGATCAAATTACGGAACAAAAAAATTACGCACTCTTTGTCATATTCCTTCATGACAGAGCTAACAACTTATTTCACTCTATTAATAAGTTTGGTTTAGTAATGTTTTTATCTTTATCCTCTTTGTTTTTTTAAACTTAGAAAAAGAGAGAAGTACATGAAGGAAAGGGCATATTAGGATTGATGTAGCTTCTAGTTTTCCTCTTGAGTTTAAAATCATAAACTATTCACTAATGTGGATTCTTAGGAGCAGCTTGTCAGATCCATTGTGATAATTAATATAATGGCCTACTGTAAATGCCACTGTTGCTAAGGCTGTTATCTTGGTGATTGCTGTTGTTTCTGACAATGCTATTAATAACATTACTGTGTTGATAATGATACTAACAAACAATGTTAAACACAATACAATACATGTTGTGCTATACATACATACTGCAATATAGAATAAGCGTATCTCCTGGCTAAAAGCTGATCATCTAAATTGCAAGTGACACCCACAGTACTTGTCTTCAGAGCATATATATATTGGATGTGAGTGGGTGAGCCTTTGCAGAAGAAGAGCTGGGGAGCCAGATTTACATAATAGCTCTTCAGAGTACATATTGGAAGTTGGAGCATCGTGTGAAGATGTGAAGAAGGAGAATCTTTGGTAAGATTAGACCAATGTGAATTGAGAAGTTAGTGAGAAGCTAAGATTTAAAATGTTAGAATATCAAAGAAGTACATATTATAGCAGTGACAAAGCAACCACTGAACTTTATTTTCTTAATCTTTTTCTGATTTTAAATGCAATATATTCAATTGTAAAAAGAATAATGTGGGTGATACAGAATAGTATAAAGAAGAAATTAAGAAGCATGTGTAATATTGTCACTGGGTAGATATTAAATTCTGAATCACTTACTTTGTAATGGAGAAAATCCTAATTAGATAAACAATTTAAGTGCTTTTCAAATATTGCGTCACAACCCATTAGTGGAAGATACAATCAATTTTTTGGCTTATGATCAGCATGCTTTTTAAAAAAACATTAGAGTGAGAGTATTACAGCAATAAAACTTTTACTCATCTATATGATGCATGCAGGTACAGGGTATGATGTAAAATTAAGTTCTAAGTGTGGGTCACAAACAGTGAAACTAACTACTCACTAAAAGCCATCAGTTGTCATGATTTTAGTTGACATATTTGAAAAGGGAAGGAATTGGTATGAAGTTCTAAAAAATAATGAAACAATAAACTTAATCTTGGTAACAGATATCTTAACAATTTTCCTTTGTTATGATACTGATGGAGATACCAACTGCCTCCAGCTGGGTGCATTCATATACACTGAATGCCATTGGGCAACAGCAGACACTGTTGTTAACCTTACCGAGTAAGGCGCTCCCAAATTAGATACCAGTCAAATAACCAAGCAAACACTTGCACAATTTCAGCCGTGATAAATGCCATGTTGTTCAGAGGGTCCATAAGAAGGGAATGTAATCTAATGTAACTTAAAGGTGAGTTCAGGGAAGGTTGCCCTGGAAAGGTAGCATCGCTGACTTTTAAAGAGTAAGTATAAGGTGACAAGGAGACATTCCAGGCAGAGAGAACAGCATGGTCAAACGCCTGGTCACCAGAGGGGCTGTGGGAATACAAATACCACACGGTCACACACGTTAGACCTGCTCACAAGGAAATGTTCACAGGTGCTCTATGGCCTGGATTTAGCATCTATGTAAGTCGTGTGGGGAGAGACCTTGTCTTTCCTTGATGAAGACCTGCTTTTTATTTTGTTTTTGTTTTTAAAACTGTGTTAATAGTTCGCATGTGGATCAGATGGCTTCTAAAAAGGCTCAGAATGTAAGGGGACATCTTGAGGATCAATACTTGCCTTTATATGTAAGTGATTATGCATATATCCCTGGTAATAATTTCTTCATAAAACACCAGTAATCCCTCATAATCGTAATAGCCCATTAATGTCTCTGCTTAGCAGAAAAGGAACCAGGACTTTTAAATATATCTTCTATATACTAAAAGGCACACTGATACTGACTGATTAGCTATAATTCTGTATTCTAAAAACTGTAGGATAAAGACACATTTTGGTGTCTTCTACTCTAAAATCTTATGCTCTAAAATCCCTTGATAGCTTATTAGGTATTTAGCATTAAGAACCTTTAATTTTCTTTTTTTTTAAGCCAAGGTTTTCAAAAAAAAAAGAACACATTTTGAGGCAAAGCCAAGTTTCTTGAAGTATAAATATTTGAGTAGAAAAAAAAAAGAGTAAATATATAAGAAGAGAAAGAGTAAGGGGAAAAGCAAATTAGGACAGGTAAGTTTTATTTTGTCATGAAAACTATATGGTAATATTTTCTCAGTCCATTTTATCAGGTAATTCTCTCTCTTGTGCGGCTACCAAAAACAATTTGTCTTTAAAGCACTGTTCTGCATGTGATTTACAAATTCACTTATTCATTCATTTAACATGACTTAGACACATATAACTATAATTTAAAATATTTATTGAGTTATCTAAACAACAAAGAAAGCCCTCCAATCCATTTCCTACATGGCAACAGGAATGACTTTGTAAATCTTATTAGGACATTCCCTGCTTCAACAGTATTCCACTCCACTTTCGATACAAATCTAAGTTTATATCATGGCTTTTTACGAAGCTCTATGAAAATCAAGTCCTCCCCTGTTCTGCAGCCCCTTCTCACCAGCCCTCTACCACTGTACTCCGGTCACACTGGCCAGCTCTTGGCTCCCACCTGGGGCCTTATCATACGCCACTACCTCACAGAGAACAGTGTTGCCTCTGGTCTTCACTTCTGTGATAGTCCTCATTCTTCACATCTTCACTTAGATGTCTCAATGGAAACAACAATGGAAATTATACCCTCATATGAAAACACCCTGCACATTTTTCATAATATTTATTATAATTTATAATCATGTATATTTTTAATTATTATTTTAATATTAGTTTTCTCCATAAGACTGTAGGCCCCAGAAGGACAAAGATCTGTCCAATTTCTTCACTACCCTATTTCTAGGGCTTAGATAAAGAAATACAGAATGCTTTTGTTTTGATCCTAGGTCCACCACTAATTATTTACCCTGGCATGGGTCATTTAACCTCCCTGAAATGAATTTTATCTAAAATGCTACTGTCGTATTTTATCTTTATCACATATTTCATATGTGTTTAGATTTTTAAAAATACCATTGCCTAGAACAGAATAGGGCTTAATAAATGAAAAAACTTCTTTCTCACTCCTTCTCCTTCACCTCCATGAGTACCTAAAAATGTTGCAACACCCCCTCCAAAATAAAGCAATGATTCACAAGTCTGGCATTTACCAGCCACTAGTTTACTTTTCCCTTCCTTCTCCCCAATTAAGAGAAAGCTCATTTTGAGGTTTAATGGAGAGTATCGCAGGTTCATCAGAGTTCAATCCAGCAGTCTGGAGTGAATCTGTAATAATCCATGACCGCAGACCAGTTTGTATTTTTCCCCTAATAAAACTCAAGAATGGCTATGTTTAAATGGAATTTTGCAGGTCATTAATCCATTCTAAGGACTGACTCTTTTGGCTGTTTAATTGAGAAACAGTGGTGGCAGGAGCAGATTGGGAATCTGGATTTACCTAGAAGGTGGTCATAGACTGTTTACATTTTATTAATTTTTACTTCAAAGGAATTTCTGAATGACTTAAACTGAAAAATTCTAAAGGACACTGTCGCCTTTCCAAATAAAACAAGATTTAGATAAGATTTGCAATCATTCCATAAAATGTTAAACTCTGGTGGGCTTGAAAGGTTTTCTTATTTGAAACTGAAGAAAAAAGCTTTACAAGACTGTCCTTAATTGTTGCCAACTGACTGCAGTCCTCTATTTCGCTGCCTCAGAAAAAGACCCAACCATCTTGTAAGTGATTGGTTGAAACGCAGGCAAGTGCCAAAGTTCTGGCCAATGAAACATGAGGGGATGTCTACGGAGGGCAGTTTTCAGCAGAGCTGTCTCTTTAAATGGTACACACAAAAAAGAAACGTTCCCTTTTTCTGCCTCCAGGGGTTATAAACTGTAAGATATCTGGTATACGGCAATTGTTTGGGAATGGAAGTTTGGGGTATGTGAGATAAGAAATACTATCATCTGCGTTTAACAGAAGAAAAAACTGAAGTGTACAAATGTGGAATGACTGGACAGAGCCCAATCTGCTTGTGACGCAGGTGGCCTCAGTTGGTATAAATTATCTGGTAATTCTCTAGTCCCCCTCCTCCCTTTGTTCCCCCACATTCCAACCAGTCCCGGAAGTTTCAGCCCTGGCAAATGCCTGAACCAATGCCCCATCACTCCCCAGGCACCATATTTAAAAAAAAAATTCTAAAATACCAAAGAGAATAAAGATAGCCATTTACTAATTTCATACTTCAAAGGGGGCTGCATAGATAGATGGATAGATATATAAGTAAATATATGACTATAGATCTCTCATATATATGCTAACTTAAAATACTATATTGAACATGTGTATATTTAACATATATACACATTTAACATGCACACATTTAAAATATATTTACTATATATCTTGGATGTTTGTTTCAATATGTATTTTATGTGTGTGTAGTATGTATGTGTGGTGCACATGTGTGTATGTGTGTGTGTGTGTGTGTGTATAGGCAAAGAGAGAGAGAGAATACTTAATAGCGTATGGAAATCTAGAACAAGACTGGAAACGCACTCCTCGATCCCCAGAAATTCATAGATTCAGTGTTTATGTGAATGACTAGCATTGTTCTCTTGATGAGGAAAGTTCAGGAAAGCAATGTCAGTAAATAGTTTCCTTATCTCCTCAGCGGTTTTAATGACTCACTGCCATTCCTCCCCTTCACTCATCGAATGTCTCCAGAATTGTAATGACTCTCCATGAAACAATGACTAAATATCCAAGGTGGTTTAATACTGTCACCCACAGTAAGGACACAACCAGAAACTGTCAAAAATTAGGATAATCGGGAACACCAGATTTCTACAACAAAACAAGTGATTACCATGTTCGGTTGGTGTTTAAAGTAGATGCCTATGAAGTTAAAAATGAACAGTAGCCACCAACAGAGTCATTCCAGAATTATCACCACACCGTCTCCATTTTCTTTCATGGAATAGAATGTTTGACTTTGTTTTCCTACTTTTGTTGAAAACTTGACATTTTGACTCTCTCCAAATGCAATATTTCTGTCTCTCAGTATCTACTATTCTACCTAAGAAACCAGCCTGAGGAGATGAGGGGCCCCCTCTCCTACTCTGGTACTTGCAAGAGGGCAGCAGTGAGATTTAGGAACCTGAGAATCTGGTATGAAAGTAGTTGTTTTCTTTGTTTTTGTTAATATGAGTTAGGCACTCTTGCTAATTCATAAAGATTGTGTCTCCCATCTTGAAACCATCAAACCCCAAATGATGATTACACCATCTTATCACTGAAAGTCAAATAACTTTTCTTCTTTCTCTGCCTGTGTATTCTTTCAGGTACTCTCATCCCCATTTTTTGCTACACTAATCAGTAAGTCAGGAAGAAATATATGATAAGTTGTAGTGTTCAACAAATATCATGGCATACCACAGACCTCACAAATGACAGTAGTAGGTTCACAGGATTAATAACAAGTATACTGATCATTTGTTTCATTTTACTAGCATCTTATTTCTTAAGTCAGAATAACTGGTTTGCATAGGTAACCTTTTTATGGATATCGCCAACTTAACAGTAAGAAATCTGTATTTCTTAGTATAGGAAAGACATTAGAATAGAATACTTTGACATGTAAGGCTATAATATTGCCAAAATATGTCACCGAAACCAGGATCATATATGTGCAATATACTGCTTCAAGTAAAATATGGATTTTAAAATTACAGCCTATGAAATCCATTTTAAGATGACATAACAGAAGATATGTTAATGTTTCTCACAAATGAATCAACCTATTGCATAATTACAATCACATTTAATCATGAAAGCAAAATAAAGTGAGCAATATAATCTCTTTTCTATTTGGACAACATCTCATAAGAATTCGTCTGAGAGTAAAGTCATCAAGGGTTGCTTGTTTGGTTGCGCCTGACCATTAAGTATACATTAATCTCTTTAAAAAATTCTGGGTTTGAACAGAAACATGGCTTTCTAAAATAAATGCAGTTTTGGGGCTTTTTTTTTAATGCAATCACTCAGTGTTTGTTTAATGTTTGATTCACTCAATAGCAATTCCTCCCTTAAGCATTTGTGAAGTAGTTTGTGGACATGCTTGCAGTAGTATACTTGTGTGCAAAAATCAAACATAAAAACTGATCACATGCTCACAGCTGGAAACCGTGTCAGGCTTTATTCAGTAAGGTATCAGGCATTATCATTTAGCGCTCCCACAGCGGGAGGAAAAATGGTGGCACAGAGGAGAATGAGCACATCAGACACACTCCAGGGGTTTTCTTTCCCTACATTGTTCCTCTCCCAAATGTAACTCTTTAAATTTTAAATAGGAAAAGAACACACAGAATCATTGCTCAGAACAAAAAAAGGGGGAGGGGAAGTGGATATAGAGGAGGAAGGAAGTGGCCAAACAAGAAGAAAAACATTTCTCATTAAATCAAGAGAATACTAGAAAGTTCAATATACACTTTCCTGCGTCCTTAAGACCTAAGGAAGCATGGAAATCAAAGGGGTTCTGTAGAGCTACTTTACTTCAGACGGGGCAGTGTTTCATTGTCCTTTTTTACAATTGTTGAGTGTGCACAAGTTACTCCTTAGTAATCAAATGCAAATAAATTCAAGAATAGCTAACTGATGAGGTTTTGTCTTGTAAACCTGCACTTAATGGCTATAATATACATCAATACATATTAGGAGAATTGAAAGAACCGAAGACACTTAATTTTTCCTTTTCTGGAGAAGATGTTAACTTCGAACCCTGATATCTAATTCTATTTCTCCATAGAAATTATATAATTTAGGAATTAATTTAAACCTCCAAAAAATCCCAATTTTCACATTAGTCCTTGTTTAATACAATAAGGCCATTATTATTTAGAAGAAAATTAAAGTGCTAGATTTATTTTACCAGAAAAGACAAGTTCATGAGAGGTTTCATTTCAGCAAGTGGAGGAATTTCTAAAAAATAATGATTGCAGTTTCCTGTTGATGGTAGTCCACCCCAATGCCCTCCACAGCGATCCAGCCAGCTCCGGCCGGCCCGCAGGTGGGTGATCGTAGGAGGCTTCTGCCTCAACACACTCGCTGCGCCCACTGCTCTTCTTGGGGACACTGCAGGCACTCTTGGTGTGCTTAACAGGGTCGCCTGAATAGTGGCCTTCTGAGCCCCAGACACTTGGCTATCCACACTGCTTTTGGAATAGTTTGAGGAGGAAATCTTTATCAGCATGTAATAAATAGCTAAATAAAAGTAAAAACCAGATCTTGGTCCATCCATCGATCCTTTTATAAATCCCCTAAGGTTAGAGATGAATCATCCTCATCCCTAACTCTCATTCTGAAATATCATGGCAAACTTCTGACATGTCTTTCTTGTGACTCTGTCACAAACACAGAAACTAAGCCATAATAAGATTAATTAAATGCTTAGCCTAAAATAAATCTTGAATATAAATTTTGACCTCTAGTTTCTTACTATAAAGCTGTGCTTTCCAGCTTCTATTCTGAATTGTATGTGTATGAGCATATATGTGTGAATATATATTATAGTATATATGCATGTGAATATATACATACATATATACATACTTTTAAACATTTGGTTTTTTCTGAAAGGGGAAAAATACAATAGATCCTTAGACCAAAATAAAAAGGAACAAACTGAATATGTGCATTTTCTTTTAAACAGGGAATCAGATCAGCCTAACAAGATGTTTCCCCGAAATATTGGCCTCAAATGAGTCCATTCAGCCATGGCAAGGAGAGGTTTCCAGCCAAAACATTTAATTAGTGCCCAATTAAGACCGCCAGAATGATGTGAAGTCCGGGCTCTGGCCGTGTGCATGCCTCAGGATGGGTAAGCAGCTTAAGTGAGTCAAGTCTGGCTAAAAGCTGTCAACTGTCAAGCTGTCAACGGGCCATATGGGTCAGGCAGCATCCCTCTGAAGAATTCAGCTTGTCCACTCATCAGGGGAAAAATACCTTCAACACCATTGGGTTGACAAATACGCAGCAGTTCTTCAAAGCTGGAAGGAACTGAAGCTATGTTTGGATAAAAGGAAGAGTCCTGTCATGTCTGTCCCCTTTTAAACTTTCCTGGCACCCCATCAGCTATAGGAAAATGTCCAAACTCTGTCACATGGCAGATGATACCCCTCCCTAATTCTCTGGCCGCATCTCTCATCCCTCCTTTTCCCCTCTTTGTCCTTCAGCAGTGCTAAACTGCTTGACACTCCCTTCCTATGCACACGAGCTTTCTGGACTCCATAGCTTCGAGAATACTGGTATCTTCTGCCAATACCATTTATTCTCTCTTCTCCCCCCACCCACAACTCATTCAGCTCCCTCACTC
>PVKM010008758.1:0-38352 GCA_004027735.1 Carollia perspicillata
GGTACCGCCCTGTGCTGGAAAGGGCGGGTTCCCTAGGGCAATGAGACCTAAGAAAGAATATGTAAAATCCTGTGAAACCTGCTTTGCTTAGAATGTTCTCAATTAAATAAGTGTCCAAGCAAGAAGTGAGTTTGTTCCTCACAGTTTTATAGCTCTTTAGCTATCTGACCCTGACTCAAAATAGGCCCTCAGAGTTCTTTGTTATCTATTGTTTGACCCTTACTGCCTGACAATGATTAATGAGCTTTGCCTGTATCCCTGTGTGTTACAAACTGAATAAATATCATTGAGGTAAGGACTCATGGCCCTTCTCCTTTGGGAGATCGTCCACCTTTCCTCCCCAAGCAGATCATGTCTTGGTAGCATTATTTTCATCTGTGGCAGCCGGGGGTGGGGGGATGGGGCTCTTGGGCAGAGCTCCCCCACAGGGAATAAGCACAGAAAGCTTGGCTAGATTTGTAAACTTAGGGGCAGACTTTGCTGCATGGACATTATGTCTTAGAGAAAAGTGCCTAACACTGAGCCTGAAAGGTGACACAGACATGACTAGACATGAGATGCCATGTCTGAAGGTGCTCAGGGCAATACCCCAAACAGATGGAAACCAGCATGTTACCAAGAGAGACTCGCATTTTCACATAACTTGGAAAACACAAATATGTCTTAGCTGATGTAAACAATTTGCGGACAGATAGGAGATTCTTGGTCAGGGCAAGAAAATGCCACACAGCACTAGAAGCAGCATGGTACATTGAAACATCAACATCAGAAGATGCAGAAGACATGTTTACACGTCAGCCCGTGCCTGCAGAGTGGGCAAAAGGGCTCCAGGAGGAGGCCAGAGGACAAATCCCAATGGATGTCAACAAGCACAAGCTGACCGAGGACTCGATGCCTGATCCAGACGCCATAAAGCAACCTCGAGATATTAGATGCCACACTGGTAAATCATTAATTTACTTGGGTTTAAGACTGAAATGTTGGAGGAAACATAGGCCTGTTGGGTTAACCTAACTAAACATTTAAATGACTAAACTAAGTTTTCTGCCAATAGGAATGGGAGCTCAAGGTAGACATTAAGTTTAATTATAGAACATGAAATATCATTTCTTGTACACCTGAATGTGTGGTTTTGAAAAATGATACATACTAAACTAGAAATTAGAGACAGAAATGAGTGCCTTTGTTTACTTCTGTCTCATCCAACCACACCATGAAGTGAATACTACTGTATACATTTCAGAAAGGAGAAAACTGAGGTTAAGAGGTGTTATAAAACTCACACACATATTTAATAAATATAGCCAAAATTAAAAATGAGAGATGTATGAGTCCTTAGCCAGTTTTCTCTAATGTATTGGGAGTTATTAATAAGCTGTTTTTAAATTAACCTCTATCCTTTTTAGCACTCATGTAATATTTTTCTGTTTGATTGTCAAAATTCTAGAGCAGAGAATTACATTTAATATTTTAGTGTAGCATCAAGCACTTCTTCAAATCAAATATTAAATTCAGCTCTAAATCCACAGATGTGTGAACACATACACACAAGCACGTGTATGCACATGTGCAAATACACAATACAAATGAAGCTGTTCTGAATGACTGTGGGATTAAGGGGCCAGCAATGTCTAGGGCAACACTCCATCAATTTCAGTGGTGATCACTAAACCACTTCCTCAGGATTCTGTTAGAAATTCTAATATGATTTCCTTTGGAAAGAATTGAGCATATTTATATACCAACTGTCCCTGTATCTTATGCCTTCATTCTCTTCCACTCCTGCCACTTCACTAAAACTGATCTCTGGAAGGTTTTAAAGTATCTCCTGTTTGTCAAATCAAATTCAGCAGACTTTTATCAATTCCATTGCTTCACAACCTTTTCTGCAATTAAATCTTTTACCCCTTGAAGTTTTCTCCTCTCTCTTGTTTCAGAACATGTCGATTCATTAGTTCCTCAGACTCTCTGACCATTTACTCTGCTTCCTTATCAAGCCCAAATTCCTGCTCTTAGTTTTTAACTGAAAATATCCCTTGAGACTCAGATCTTAATTCTCAGATTGTCTGTTTCTTCACGCACTTTCTCAGTGAGCTGGTCCTTTTCCAAGGCTTCATTTATGACCTCTTGGTGATAATCCAAATTACAAACCCCTCTATTTTCCCACCATAGACTTTAAATGCCAAAAACCTAACAACAATCTTAACTGTTATCCCCCCAAAACTCAAAAAGCCCCGAACCGAATCTCATTATCTTCACCCCAGAGCTGCCTTACTTTCCCACATTTCCATTTCAGCACTAGCATCATTTTTCTACCTCCCAGAAGTACAAACTTAAAAGCACAGTATATTCTCTTCTTTCTCTCAATCAATATCCAATCTGTCACATTATTTTAGCAAATCTTCCTTCAGAATAGCTCTCAGATTCATCCCTTTCTCTTCATTCTGGCACTGGCATTACTCTTGCATTGCCTCACATCTGGTTTGCTTCAAGTTTCCTGGCTGATTATGTTAGTACCTCTATTATCTCCACAATCTCCTCCATCCTGCATGTAAATACCTAATTAATCTTCATGCATCTCTATCCTCCCTACAGACACTCTATACTCTGGTCCCTTCCTATTTATTCAGTCATGTCGCCTACCTCTCCCCATCACTCATTTCCTCTACTATCTGATGATCTCCCAAATGGTGTGCAAGCCACCTTTATGCTGGCCTCTGCTTCTTGCTAGAGTCTGAATCTCTGTTTATCCAAATAATGCATGAAGCTTTTCCAGTTCCTCAAACCATTCCCCCAATTCTTCATACAACTTTTTTTATACCTTTCAGGAAATAACAGCTTAGCCCATCGTGATTTCTTTATCTTTATAGGTATGTTTGTGTGTGCTTCTGTTTTAGGACAGGAATCAAAGCATATGTATTCTATATCTCCTATGGCACCTAGTACATTGTTGAGCATGGTGGTCAGAACATTATTTATAGATTCATCTGACCCTAAATTCTCTCTACCATGTCACCTGTCCTTTTTCCCCAATAGGAATTGTAGAGTGATTAGCATCCTTCCGACGTTCTTTTTTACAGAGAGAACAAAAGCTACTGAGTAAGAATACTCTCAAGTTTCTTCAGTACCCTTCAAAATCTCTCTCTCCATCAATACTTTACTCCATTCTGTCTATTAAAAGGAAAGTATATTTTTAAACAATTTCAAGATTAGTCACTCTCCTCATGCATTTGATTTTTATCTCTCTTATTTTTCCAAATTTTGCATCATCAATCATTTTTCTCTTCTATTTTCAGTTCCATTGTCTTTTTTGACATCTTCCCCTTGATCTACATATGTATTAGATCTTCAACTTCCTAAAGGGCCCCGTCTCTCCTTCCAGACAGTGATTTTCTTTTTGTCCCCACCCAGGTTCTTATCAGAACAGCAAACCACACACAACCCTTCAGAACCCCCCAGTCACTGCTTAATCTGCTTTCCGTGCCCCTTCTGCTACTCAAACTGATTTCTAACAAGCAATGAGGGATGGCATTATCTTACCCAGTGTTCCCTTCTTAGCTCCCACATAATTTCATTTTTTAAATGTGTTTTATTGAGATATAATTGACATAACACTGTGTACGTTTAAGTTGTGCAATCTGTTGGTTTGATATTTATATACTGCAATATGATTACTACAGTAATGCTAGAAAACACATTTATCAAGTTACATATTTTTATTCTTGTTTGTGTTAAGAATAGTTTCAAAGTTTCATTTCAAAAAATTTATTTATTGCTGACTATCATCACTACATTGTGCATTAGATTTTGAGAACTTGTATATCTAGTAGTTGCATGTTTGCACAGATAAACATCTCCCCAGTTCCCCCTCAGCCCCTGCTCACCACCATTCTACACTCTTGTTTTTTTAAGTGCAGTGTTTTGTTTAGATTCCATCCATAAATGAGATCGTATAGTATTTGTCTGTCTTTGTTTGACTTTTCTCACTTAGCATAATGCCTTCAAGCTTTATCCATGTTGTTGCAAATAGCAGGATTTCCTTTTTTCTCATGGCTGTGTAGTTGTCCATTCACCTGTTGATGAATGCTTGGGTTGTTTCCATGCTTTGGCTGTTGTAAATAATGCTGCATTGAGCACGGGTGTGCAGGCATCTCTTTGAACTACTGACTTCAATCTTGAATTCTAGGGTAAAATTGCTAGATCACATGGTAGTTTAATTTTTACATTTTTAAGAAACTGCCATGCTGTTTTCTATAGTGGCTATAAAAATTAAACTACCATATGATTTTCAACAGTAGTCAAGTTTTCCCACTTTTGGTTCATACCCACTTTAAAAGTTTCTAGAATTTCCTCAAAAAAAAATATAGATTGAGCTGCCTTTTAACCCAGTGCTCCCACTGCTGGAATTATACACTAAGAATTCAGAATCACCAATTCAAAAGAACCTGGGCACCCCAATGTTCACAGCAGTGTTACTCATAATACCCAAGTGCTAGAAACAGCCTAAGTGCCCATCAGTAAATAAGCGGATCAAAATAGTGGTGCATTTACACAATGGAATACTACACTGCAGAAAGAAAGGAGCTCCTACCTTTTGCATCATGGCTAGAACTAGAGAGCATTATGCTAAGTGAAATAAGCCAGGTGGTGAAAGACAAATGCTATATTATCTCACCTATAAGTGGAACCTAATCAACAAACAAACAAATGAGCAAAATAGAACCAAAGACATGGAAATAAAGAACAAACTGACAGTGGCTAGAGGGGAGGGGGAAAACAGGAGAAAGAAGGGGGCAAGTCAAGGAATGCAAATAGAGGACTCATGGGCATGGACAATGGGGGGGATTGACTGTGGGAGTGGGAGAATGGGTCAGGGGAGCACAATGGGGAAAAGTCAGGACAACTATAACTGAAAAACAATGAAAAAAGTTTCTTCTTGATTTATGACACACATTCTCCTGCTTCATTTCTGATTTTATCTTCTCTTTTCCCTTTGTTCATCCTTCTTCATTAACACATTTCTCTCCTTCCTTTTCCAAAGGCAATTTCTCAAGAGCAATACCAGGCATTTTGCTGATGAAGCTAATGGGTTCAAGTGAGAGAAATTGTAGTGATCCACTCAGTGTTCAGGGAAGCTGGGACAAGTAGGCATCAGGGTGCTGGTTTCTCAGAGCAAGGTGCAGCCTTGGCAGTTAGGCCCAGCGTGCCATGCAAATTTTTACATTTTGTATGTATTCTCTGAGGTGTGTGGAACACACTGCCTTGAGATTTCATTCTTAATGCCCTTCTCATCTCCTATTAGACTAATGTTTCCTACATTTTTACCCAAAAGAATAAGAAAAGGGAAGGGAAGGGAAGGGAAGGGAAGGGAAGGGAAGGGAAGGGAAGGGAAGGGAAGGGAAAAGATAGGATGGGAAAAGAAAAGAGAAAAAAAGAAAAACTTCTTCATTGCTTACAGAAGAAGAGCCAAAGTATTTAGCTTGGATTTCAAATCTACTCATGATCTGGTCCAATTCTACTTTTCTAGCTGTATTTTTCATAATTTTCTCTCATGTAACTTACCATCACACTATAGCACACTGCAGAATGTTTGTCAATTCTGTTGGACAGTTTTACATTTGAGAACTATTGCTTATGGCCTATTTCTCTGACTGTTGAATTCATAAGACTCAGCTCAAAATGCCATCTATTCTGTGCATACTCTGCTCTCTCTTTTTGGTAGAAGGAATAATTTTCTTTTATATATCCTTTTGTTACATTTATGTATACCTGTAAATTAACAACTATAAAAGTCTAATTTGTACTCTCTACTTGACAGCATTAAGTGAATGGGTAAATCCCATATGTATACAAATAGGTTTTACATATAGCAAATCTTACCTTCATTTAAAACAATTAGATTTATATAGACAGGAGACTTTCATTCAAAATATTTAGGTATTTGCAAAAAACATACTAAGTATACTCCTCTCTTTTATAATTACAAAATGTGAGGGATAATAACTTTCCTACCCACCTCATACTTTCCCTGTCCCCAGTCACCCTACATGAGGACCAAATGAAATAATTGATGTAAAAGCACTCTTACAATAAGTCTAAAGCAATATACAAATATCTGGTATTAGCATTGCATTCAGCCTAGCTGTTATAGCCTCAAGCAGATTTTTTTCATTATGGCGAAGTCCATACATGCTAAGTGAAGTATAGCACCAAGGCAATCATTGGATATTTCAAGCCAGATCAATAGTTATACCCTAAATAGATAGAAAATTGAAGCAAAGTGTTTTGGGTTTAAATTATTCAGACAGTTGCTTCAATTCTACACTTTCTTTTGTTTAGACAAAGAATTATGTCAGGTAACCACGTGCTTAATACAATCGTGCATCATAGCTTCTCTTGAAAAATAAAAGTGTTTTGGAAAATTCCATTCTCACATCCTCTAAAATGTATTTCTTCACTAGTTTTTTTTTCAAGTTCGTCTTTTCCTTTTAGTATCATTAACCTTAATAATTGACTTACATGTCTAAGTTTCCACACATGTAAATAGAATTCAATTCAAACCAAATACATTTAATACATATTTGGTAGATGCCAATCTATAAAATCACTTTTCTATGTGACATATATTGAAACAAATTATTACATCAGGATTTCTATCAATGTAGAGCATTCAGGGGAAATAGAGGGATACATATAAGCTATAATTGAAGGGATGATAAAATAAGGCCTATAGGTAAATAATAATCAAAGAGAGTGCAATCAATGCTAAGTTAGATTAGAAGAGGTGTATTGCAAGAAAGACGGCACGAAGGAGATAGCCTTAGAATTTGTCCACATATTCTACTTTGGATGTGTGTACATGTTCAAGGTCAGAAGAAGAGCAACTTCTGCTTTCCCTGTTATAACCATATTTTTCAGCTTAGATAGAAACAGTTCCAGGGCAATTCACCCCCTCCTGGCGTTCTATCTATGTGTGTGCATCTTTGAGAAGTGGGATTAGAGAGAAACCTGCAGGCATATTAATAAATAAATTTCACATGCTGTTAGATATTAAGTAAACATACAGATAAATATTCCTCTAGGGGCTATGATCTTATAACCTGGAGATTTCTAATTTGGCACCTGTGACATATAGTTTCTTCCCATGGGGGTTTTCAGTAAATGAATTCTCATATTTTCAATTTAAAAATATGTGCAATCCAGGTTGACTTAATGGACTTCCTGGATGATTCAGTATGTGACTTTGGTATCAACAAAGTAAGTTATAGATTTACAATTTGCATGTCTGTTCTTATTTTCTATTATTTGGAACATACAACAATATGCAGTATAAGTACTTGGCAGCAAAGCAAAACTACTAAAGATCTTCTAAATAACCAAAAGGGCTTCAGCGTTTGAAAGGCATATTTTGGGTAGTAAACAAACAATCAAAATTCAAATGGAATTATCTACATGATTAAAAATGTCAGTGACAGTGCAAGAAAATGCTGCCAATTGGTTATTAAAATATTAAACAGATAATATTAATAAGGTCTGCAAATGGCTGGTTTAGAAAAGTGACAACAGCAAATGATGACTTTAAGTATGGACTTAATTCTTTTGGGTACATTTACAATGAATGTGCTATAAACTCTTCCTAGAGTTTAAAACAACAAATGACACCCTAATATAGGGTATCTTCTATCCCTAACAGGATGGAAGATAGTAAATGCATTTCAGAGATATTACTTGATCCAATTGTTTTAAACTTAATTTCTCTCATTTGTAAAAATGTTTTCTCTTTTTTTCTTTTTTATCTTTATTTATTTAAAAATGTTCAATGGGGACAGAGAGTTAGTATAGATGCATTTTTTAAATGACCTTATCAAATTATCAATTAGCCACAAAAATAAACGTGCAAGTCCTCCAAAGCAGATACAAATAAAACGTTCCATTTTGTGGTGCCAGACTAAGAGAAGGAGGAAGAGCAGAGCAAATTCCTCTCTTCTGCCATTCATTCCACCATTCTTCCGGCAGATGCAAAGACAAGAAAGATAAGCAAGAGAAACCCTCCAGTTCCTGGAATGACAAAACAGCAGGCCCAGGTGAAAAGGCTACACGTGTGATCTGTGTGTCCCTTCACTTGCCGGGGTCTCCTCATCTGCATGCTTCACAGTAAAACTGTAATTGTTAAGTATAGTACTTTCTTGAATTCTTTGAGACATTCTAGCAATTATCTAGTGGGACAGGGTTTGTGAAAAACCCCAAATTTAGAGCCAGTCAGTCAGAAGAGTGAGTTTGGAAAACCCGGGACTCTCCAAGTATTGCTGATGTCTGCAGCACAGGCAGACTTGCTGGGGGCATTGCACTTTAAACCTATGGGTTCGGGCAAGCTCTGGGTAGTTAGTGCCAAAAGCTAATGCACCATTCTTTTATGGTATTCCTGATTTTGTTTCCTGGTATTAGGCTTAGGAGTTTTGCAAATATATTCATGAGTGAAATGGCATTATTTCAGTTTTCCTGAAATACCCTTGATGTTTGAGGGTTTGGGGGAGGGGGGTTGTTGAGTATACTAGCCTCATAAAATGAGTGTGGAAAAGTGGGTCATTTTTGTTTTCTGAAAGAGTTTGACAATACAGAATTATTTCTCCTTGGAATGTCTGGCACTACCCATTAATGAAGCTATCTGGAACTGGAGTTTCTCTGTGTGAAGGTGTGTTTCCCTGCTTTCTTTTTTGCTCAATCCCTCCAACATCACTACCAGCCACCCTTCCCCCACAGTTGTCAGTGTGATCTTTATAAGTCTGTCAGTGTTTTGTTTGTTAGTTCAGTTTGCTCATTAGAGTACACATATGAGTGAAATCATGCAGCACTTGTCTTACTATGACTGTCATATTGTATTTAGCATAATGTTCTCCAGGTCCATCCATGCTGTTGCAAAGGGCAAGGTGTCTTTCTTTTTATGGCCCAGTAATGTTCCATTGGGTAAATGTACCACAGCTCTTTTATCTACTCATTTACTGATGGACGCTTGGGCTGCTTCCAAATCTTGACTACTATAAATAATGCTGCAATAAACATAGTGGTGCATTTATCCTTTAGAATGGGTATTTTGGGTTTCTTCAGATATATTCCCAGAAGTGGAATTTCTGGGTCATAAGGCAGTTCCATTTTTAATTTTTTGAGGTATCTCCATACTGTTTTCCACAGTGGCTGCATCGGTTTACATTCCTACCAACAATGCACAAGTGTCCCCCATTCTCCACATCCTCACCAGCACTTGTATTTTGATTTATTGATGGTGGCCATTCTGACAGGTGTGAGGTGATATTTCATTGTGGTTTTAATTTGCATTTCTCTGATGATTAGCAAAATTGAGCATCTTTTCATATGTCTATTGGCCATAGTACATCTTTGGAGAAGTATCTATTTAGCTCTTTTGCCCATTTTTTAATTGAACAGTTTGTTTGGTGTTGAGTTCTACAATTACGTTGTAACTTTTGGAAATTAACCCCTTATCAAATGTATCAGGGAATATGTTCTTCCATTTAGTGGGGTGTCTTTTTATTTTGTTGATAGGGAGGTTTTTGATTCTTCAATTTTTTAGTATTTATGTATATCTATATCTTTTCCTTCTAGAATCACTTTTAGATAATTATGTTTTTCTAGAAATAAATCTACTCATTTAAAGGTCTAAATGTATTACTGTAAGGTTGTTCATCTTATCATATTAATGTATCTTTATTATCTTAGGCTCTGGATAAATGTCCTCATTTCATTCTTGATATTCTTTACTTTTGTGTACCTGGGCCTCCTTGCTTTTGTCACAATTACTCTAGTCTGAGGGTTAATCAATTTAAGCAGCAGTTGTAAGAAAGCAGTTTGTGACATTTTTGTTTCTCTTTATTGTATGTTTTCTATTGTATTAACTTCTGCTTCTTCTACTTTTCCAATTCTGTTTTTACTGCTTAAGATGGATATTTAGTTCACTAATTTTCAACACTCTCTTGCTCTCTCTCTCTGGCGTGTGTGTATAAAACTTTTCCTGTCTGTGTGGCTTTAGCTGCATCCTATAAAGTTTGGCATGTGCTGAGAATTGAATAGAGCTATACACTCTATGATATGTCTTGTTATTCAAGTTTCCTAGATCTTTAATGATCTTACCTACTTTTCTTTTATTTCTTTATTTTGTTTTTTACTACTCAAAAAACCTTCATTTGTTTAAAATTCAGCTTTCTGACTCTGCGTCTGTGCCTCCAGTACTTTCCCAGTGGTTGTCTGCTCCCCAGTAAGGAAAGCGCGCTTGCTCCGCCTGCAGACACACACAGCACACGTGGACCCACCATAGGCCCCACAATTTTATTTTATCATTTTTTATGTTTTACAGCTGATTTTTGTTTCTTTCTGTCTCCTTTCCTTGCTTCTTTGGAATGATTAATGTTATCATTTCATATTTTCTTTTTCTTTAACATGTTGACAATATGATTCTCTGATCTTCAGATTTCCATTATCTCATGAGAACTCAGTTGTCAGTTTTTTGTAGGTAATCACTCTTTTTCTCCAGTTCTTTTAAATTTTGTTTTATTTGCCTTAATGTTCTCCAGCTTCACTCAGATCTGCCTCAGTATGGATTTTTATTATTTATCCTGTTGCATATTTATTGGACTCTTAAAATCTGCATTAGTGCTTTAGTCTATCAATAATTCCACAAATTCTAATCTATCATCTCCAAAAATGTTGCCTTCACCTGATTCTTTAGCTCATCTGCTTTCATTTCCATAATTAAAGACATATTGACCAAATAACAAGGCACTAAGCAATCTCATTCTGTCTATCGTGTTTCTTATTTTTTAAAGATGGTTTTGTTTTTGGAGGGAAGGGGTTGCATCTCTCCATCTTCCATTCGTTCTAGATACTATTTCCCAACTTTCTAATCACCAATTATCTCTTTAGCTGTGCTTCAAGGGAATAGTCTGTTTTTTGTTTCATTTTGCCCATAGTTATTCTGCTGTTCATCATCAATACTGAGAAGCGTCCAAAGCCAAAGTCCAAATTTGGCTAGATTAGCATATGCTCCAAGATTCGCTTTTTTTTCCAGTAAAAATCTCATGTTTTTTACTCTACCTCCTATGACTACGTAAATTTTTTTTTCTCTATACTCTCAGGTGTGTTGTTAGCAGCTTGAAAGAACTTGGTGCTCCTTAAAGGAAATCTATTTTAATATCTCAGCAGCTGCCATCTTCACATAGATTATTACTGTAACATTTTGGTTTATGACATAGCTTTGCGAAGCTTCAGACACATAGCTATGTTTACTAGTATTTAGTGAACAAAGTCAAGCACAAGAATTACAAGACATTTTACCATAAGAGCAAAGAGTTTTAACTTCATATCAAAAGTAGGTTTTTTTAGTTTTAAAATTTAGTACTTTAGCATTTTAAAAAGGAGTCAAAATTTACATGTAAGTTAGGATTCATTAAAAAGTAGTAAACTTTTAGTATGATATTAGCTGGAGGATTATGGCTAATCCACACACACACACGAAATCCAATGGATAATTTTAACATCAGTTAAAATAGATAAAACAGAATAAATAAAATAGAATAACTCATTTGAAGATCAGCCTATCCTCCTAATTTCCTTGATAAATTTGAAAGCTTCATTTATTCAATCTATCAAAACAAATGAGGGGGAAAATGCAACGAGACATGGAAATAAAGAACAAACTGACAGTAACCAGGGTGCAGGGAAATGGGGCAAGCAAGGGGAAGGGTCATGAAGGAACGTGTATGAAGGACCCATGGACAAAGACTACCTGTGGGGGGAAGGATTGAATGTGGGAGGTAGGATTGTGTAGGAGGGCAGGGGAGAGTAATGGAGGGAAATGGGGACAACTATAATTGAACAACAATAAAAAAAAGAAAAAAGATATAAATAAACTATGCTGTCCAGTTGGGCTCTAGGAAGCATGTTTACTAATTCTGTAAAATAATGTTTGAACACATTTGATTATTTCTACTCTTCTACTTTACTATGTAATATGAGGATTCAAATGATACATCATCTCTATTTTCTCTATTTGAAAATTGAGTAGGATATAGTAATACAAGGGGGTGTTCTAGAGGGATTTGTTCTTTAATGTTTCTAAAGTCCTGCACAAATGCCAAACTCATTACAGTGTGCGTGCTGGCAAGAGGCTAGGGTTTAAGAGATAATGCAAGAGGACACATAAATCAAATTTTCAACATGAACAACCTTCTTTTTGGACCAGAGAATGATTAATCACATCACTGACATTGTGTATGCAGGTTCTTGTTTAATAAGTAACAGTTGACACTTTTAGGTTAGGTTATACCTTCAGCCTCCCCCCTTTCCTTTTCACACAGTGGTGGTGGGGGTGGAGAGGAAGATGACCAATTCCAAATAGACACTGAGTGCCTTTCAAATTACAGTCTAGAAAATGCTCAGACTATCTAACTTTCACCATCCAGGAAAAAAAGGTGGATTTGTCATGGCATAGTAAATTGTTTCCAGACTTCAGAGAGATCACTTTGGAAGATGGTACTTAGAGTGATTTCTGTCAACACCAATGCCAGTAAATAAATTCAGAATCATATGGTTCTCACTACCTCCACTTTACCATCCTGCTCCTAGCCAACATTACGTCTTGCAAGGATTACTGCGGTAGCCTCCTTTTCCAGTTAGGATTGTCTAAAATAAAATATTTAAAAAATTAAAAAAAAAAAACAAGAAACAGAACCAATAGTATGTGAGTGTGTGGGGGGGTGTACACTCATGTCCATATACAAAGGTCTGTCCAGAGAGTATCTAGCCATGTAATATGGAAAATAGAGATATTTATTGAAGAAGATGTGAGATATAAGAAACATTGTACATAAGACCATGACTCCTCACTCCCCTTCAAAGTAGGCACCTTGGGACCTCACACAGTTCTCCCAGTGTCTTTTCCACCGTTCAAAACAGTCTGCAAAATCCTTCATTGGAATAGTCATTCACTGCCCCATCATATTTTCCTGATGGTTAGAAATCTCTTCCCTTTTAAAGGGATGTAGAGGGATTGATCAAAGAAGGCAAAAATAAATCAGTTCATCAAGATGATTTCACATGTGTTTTTTCAGTGGTGGGAGAACTGAGGAATAATACAAGTTCCGTATGTTTGAATTTTTACTGACTCACGAGTGGGGCCAATGGTTTGGCCATATGGTCAGGCACATAGGCAGTGGAAAACTGTACTATTAAAGCAATTTGGCCATAGATCATGGACAAAGGATCTATGTCCATGGAAATTACTGTGGGAATTGAAGGAGTATATTCAATTAGGAGGTATTGGAAAAGGTAATAAGAAACAGGAAATGTATTAGCATGGGGAAAAGGGTAAAATGAACATTAAGGGCAAAGGAAACAGCAAATTCAAAATCCCTGACAGACACATGCTTGGCATGATCAAGATGGGCCAGTCATGCTATAGCCAATACACGGTCAGAGAAAAAGTTGATCTGAAATTAATCTATATTAACACATTTGTATTTCATCCTATAAAAGCTGGGAAGTCATTGGAGAGTTCTGAGCAAGAAATAAAATGATTTACATTTTTAAAAGATTTCTCTCTGACTGCTGTTAGACTGCTAAGGGTTGTGGCATGCACGGTGATGCTCAGACATATTTAACGTGACCCTTATATTTATTAGCTTTTGAAAAATTAAGAAGCTCCCAAAACACTCACTTCTGACATGATCTGGGAATTTGGGGGTTTCCAGGACCATATTCAGGTTCAATAATTTGCTAAAAGGAACCACTGAGCTGAGTGAGAAAGCTGTTGTACTCATGGTTACGATTTATTACAATGAAAGAACACAGATTAAAATCAGCTAAGGGTTGTTGGGCAGAGTCCAGGACAGTTCACTAGCAGTTGTCCCACATGTTCTCTCCCATTAGAGCCATGGATACCACTAACTTTCCCCCCAAATCATGTGTGACAATATGCACAGTATACTGCCAACCAAAGAAGCTTATCTGCAATTTGGGAGACACAATTCAACTCAAAACATAGGTGCTTTCTTTTGTTCATTGCTTTTTCCAATGACTAGAATAATTATTGACAAATAATAAATATTCAACTCATATTTATTAAATAAATGAATAAAATTTAAAAGTCAAGCATAAAAGTAACAGCTGGAGGTAAAGATTTAAGACATAATCTCCACCATCAACAATATCACATTCTAGTGGAAAAAAAAAAGTAAATAAGCATTATATGATAACTGTTAGTTTGAAAGTATACATAGACACTATGTAGAAACCAAACCTACAACACGGAGATCAGGGAACACTTCACAGAGGAGATGATGTCTTGTGTTGAGTGTTGAAGTGTTGGAACTGATTACAGATGACAAAGAACATTCCATGCACAGGGAGTAAGACATACAAACACAGAGACGAGAAAAAGTGTGACACATTTTATGAACTAACTACAAGTCGTTTGGTATGGAACCAAAAAGAATAAAGAAAAGTTCATTCTGGGAAGAAGCCAGAAAGCAGTTAATGAAGAATACTTCATAAGCTAGAGTTCTGATTTAACGTTAATATAATGGAAAAACACTGATACCTTTAAAAGGAAATGAGTGACATAGCCAGTGTGAAATTAAGGAAGGTAATTGACAATAGCATAGAGAATGAATTAGAAAGAATTAAACAAGACTAAGAAAAGTAAACTTTTGATGTATAATCAAATGGAACAATCAATAATCAAAGGGAAAAGTACTGGGAACCTAAATTTAAAGAATGTCAAAATGGTGAGAAATAATGAACAGAACTAATAACTATGTCAGATGGAAAATTAACAGGTCAAGGTGATTATGATTTGATGTGAAGTAGAAAGAAGGAATCCAGGATGTCATCTAAGTGACTGGTATTGGCAGTAGATAAATGGTGGTGCCATTGACTGAAATAATAGATCATTGACAGGTAGGAGAAAGGCAGAGGATTTAGTGGGTAAGAGTCATGATGAATTATGCTCAGCATCACTAGCCACCAGACAGATGCAAATTAAAACCACAACGAGATACCACTTCACACCAGTCAGAATGGCCATCATAAACAAAGCAACAAACAATAAGTGCTGGTGAGGTTGTGGAGAAAAGGGAACCCTAGTGCACTGTTGGTGGGAATGCAGACTGGTGCAGCCACTGTGGAAAACAGTATGGAATTTCCTCAGAAAACTAAAAATAGAACTGCCTTTTGACCCAGCAATTCCACCACTGGGATTATACCCTAAGAATCCTGAAACACTAATTCAAAAGAACCTATGCACCCCAATGTTCATAGCAGCACAATTTACAATAGCCAAGTGCTGGAAGCAACCTAAGGACCTATCGGTAAATGAATGGATCAAAAAACTATGGTTTAGAGTAAAATACTAGAATAGAAAACCCTAGAATACTACACAACAGAAAGAAAGAAGGAGCTCCTACTTTCACGACAGCATGGATGGACCTGGAGAGCATTTTGCTAAGTGAAGTGAGCCAGGCAGTGAAAGAAATACCATATGATCTCACCTATAAGTAGAACCTAATCAACAAAACAAACAAGCAAGCAAATATAACCATTGATGTTGAAATAGAGAGCAAACCGACAGAGACCAGAGGGAAGAGGGGAGGGGAATAAGGGGAGAAAGAAGGGAAAGAGTCATCAAGGAACATGTATGAAGGACCCAGGGACAAAGCCAAAGGGGGAAGGTTGGAGGCTGGGAGGTGGGGGTGGGTGGGGCAGGGGAAAGTGGGGGTGGGTAAACAGAGACAGCTATATTCAAACAATAAAAAATGATTAAAAAGGAGTCAAAGAAGAATCATTATTGCATATTCTAATTTTAAGTTAGATAATCTGAAAGTCATATCCCATAAATAATCAATACAAAATTAGGGAATTCAAGAGAATTATGGTTGAAAATCATGAAAGTGTGTTTTGGATATCTATAGTGTACCAGGTATTTTTAGATCATAAGAGAACCAGAACTTAACCTTTTAGAGGTTACATTTTAGAAAAGCAGCTTAAGTGTAGTCATTGTTCTAATAGACAACATTCCTAAAATATGAGGATTTGTTGGCACAGATGGTTCTGGCAGGATCAATCTCAAACTGTCCTCTTCCACTTGAAATTTCCATTGCACATTTTAAATTACCACAAAGCACCACAGTGGCAAACAGAAGGCCACGGTTCCTGAAAAAAAAAATACAAATAACAAAGGGGAAGGGCCACAAGGTCAAAAGATATTTTTCTGGGAATTCTTGCAATATAGCAAGTGATGCCTTGGAGGGGAAAAAAAGCCTTTTAGAAAGACAGCAGCTGCTATAATGCTGCTTCATTACAGACTCAGTGGAGCAGAAGCAATGCATCCATTTTGCCTTTTTCTTCATTGATGATATCAATGGAACATTAATGGAATTCTTATAGTCTACTAGTGCAGTGTAAATTTAACCTGGGTAAATCTTTTATTGACTATATTATAATACTCTTTTTTTAAACTAAGGAAGAACTTCACTGGTTTATTTTTAATATTAAAAAGTTACATAAGGAAGATAATTTCAAATCCGCAATAAATAGGTAGTCAATACATTGTTTAAATTTCTATCACCATTAAGAGAATAGGTAGGATTTAAATCTAAATTAAAACTCTCATTAGCAAGCTTGTTTCATTGACATGTCACACAGTCTTTCTCCAGTTAACAAAGTCAAGGTGCTTTTTATTGTTGTTTCTTTATTGATTTCACTTATTTAATTATCTTTGAACAGAAAAAGCTTAGTTTCTGTTTGTTCTTTTATTTTGTTAACAGGACAGGTTGTGCTTCCAACACAAAAGCTATGTAAATTACTTAACATTTATCTGGATTTTAAAAATCTTGTCCAAACTATGATCCTAGGAGCGTCCACTTACATAAGAATTTGGGGGCTAGACTGGGACCCAGATGTTTCAAGTGGATTTGCAAATGGCAAAGTGTTGTTTGTTGGATCTGCCTGCAAATCTATTTGCAAATGCAAATCCTCTTTCCAAACAGATCAGGGTTTTTTCTTTTTAGGTCCAGCAAAAATCCTTGAGCAAAGCAAAATGCTGATGGAATGTACATGTGGCACTTCTATGGATTTCTAGCCACATGCTCTTGAATAGGCTCCATGTACATGCAGATCATGGCAGGAGAAGACAGAATGCAATGACACGTTTCCAGGTGTTCTGAGGCATCCTGTCACAATTTAGGGGGCAGGCATAAGCCGTGGTTCATCTAACCATCTCCTTTTTTTATTCCTACATGAATGATTTGGAGCACATCATACTTCTGCTGTGATTGCTGCTATCCTTTCATGCACTGGTTTTATCTTGCCAGTTTCCATTTGTCCAAAGCTAAGTCTCCTTCTCGTACATGTTTTCTCTTTAACACATGTCCCTCTAGCAAATCCTTGTCATAAGGGTCCAGGTCATGAGTGAAGCTCTCCACTGATGCTTGTCTGTTGAGGTCAGTAATTCATTCACATTTTCACTCTTTGTTGCTCAATGATGATGATGATGATGATGATGATGATACAGGATGCGGCCAAGAAGGGGGCCCCAGAAAAAGGGATTTGGAATGAGGTCCAGAACTCAAGGTGTCTAGGAAATATTGGAGAGACATAAAAGATGTCCTCACCCTTTCCCCCACAGGCATGAGTTGGGGGAAGGGACACACGGAGCAGGAACATGCAGGGCTGTTTTGTACAGCCACAGCCTTGCAGCTAATACGTGGCATGGTCATTTAACATATCTATAGCCTTTGGCGAGTCACTTGGATATGTTAAATAGCCGAGGCCATGCTTAGAGCCAGGGGGATGAATGTCACTTCCCCCCAAGATGTAATTGGGGGGCAGGTCCCCCAAGTTACAGTGCCTGCATGGGAGCTTGGAGAAGATTGGCTCCATGACACGGGGCCTTGCCTGCCTAGACTCACAATGACAGCCCAACAAACTTGGAATAATACAGGAATGCTGGAAGGTGTAACTGATTGTGGGAGGAGTTGGAAATGGGGGTACAGACAAAGATTGGCAAGGGGATTTAAACCCAGATGTGGCAGCCATTAGGGGCAGCCACTAGGTTTTGCCAGAGTGAGAACCTCCTCTTGGCTGAGCCAGAAAAAGAGATCCATGTGGTTTGACCAGACTGCAGACCCCTGCAGCTTTGGTAGAAGAGGACCATGTGGCTTCGGGGCACTCCCTTTGGCCACATGGCCTGGGGAAGCAGGAGAGACTTAGCCTGGAAAATGGGTACAAAGAACTCCTGCCAGTAGACCATGAGAAGGTCCACGTGGCTTTGGATTAATTAGAGATCCTGCCTGGACAGTGACACAGCGGACAGTGGCAGGAGCCTGGATCCTGGACTTCCACTTCGTTTCCTGAGTTTCGGTACCCTGCCTTAGGGTAGTGGGAGACGGAAGCCCTGTGTGCGTCTATGGGTATCCTAAAGGACTTTGATATTTTAATGAAGAGGTTAGGTCACTACTTTAAGTCTGTATAGCATTAAATAAACATTTCCTTTCCTTTTCACAAATTTCTGGCATCGAGAGATAGATGTCTTTCCAGAGGGTAGCAGACATAACAAACCTTGGCCCCTGCTTGTTCTGTAACAATGATAATGGCAATGGTGATGATAATTAATAATAATAATAATAATAATAATAATAATAAAGCAATTTATAGCCTATGTACATTAACTCATTTAATCTTCACTACTAATCTATTACGTGCACACTGTTTCCCTTCTTGTCCTGTGCTCCTCTAATTTAAAAAAATCAATTTACACTACATATTAACGGTGGAAAGAAAGCATGGCTGGCTTTTCACCTCTCAAATCTGTTGTCTTCTCTCCTTACATTTTGCCACTGTCAGACTTCAATGTCAGACTATTGCCATAGCCTCCTAACCAACACCTACCACGCTCCAGACTCACCCTACTGTAATGTTCTTCTGAATTGTTATTAAAATGAAGTATCTGAACTACAAATCTAACCTTGTCATTATTCTGCTTTAATGTTACTCTATTACCTACAGGATGAAGGCCTTCAGCCTGAGGATGGAATACAAAGACTGCTGTACCCTCACACATTTACTTTTTTAATTTGTTTTCAGTGAAACCTCAGTTCTTGAACTTCATTCATTCTGAAAGGCTGTTTGAGAAGCGATTTGTTTGAACCAAATCATACTCATATTCACACATTCTCTCCTTTGTCTGTTGCCCAAGAGACACACGACTGATCATACAAATATCAGCATAAAAGGGTTGTCAGGTGGAGAACTGAAGTTTTGTTCAATAACAGAGACATTTTTTCAATAAACGACTTGGTCAAGAACCAAATTGTTCGAGATGGGAGACATTTGAGAACCAAGGTTTGACTGGTACTTTCTTCTTAGAACAAAATGACTTTTCAATTCAGTACCTCAGATACAATATTACTTCATGACTTTTAAAACATTTTAATATGAATTACATGAATTTGTACAGGAACTATGTTATTTCTTCTTGGTTTACTCCGATTCTGTGTTTGTTGCAAAAAAGGCTTTCGACACATGTTTATATGGTGTTATAGATATGTACTCAGTGGTAAGTCATTCTCAGGGAAATGTGGCTTTGATCCACAGAAAGTAATCCATGAATGAGGATCATGAAGATCATAGCGAATGACGTACAAGATATTTGAGGACAACGAAGTCTTTCCTCACTGCCTTTAAAATATTTTAGATTCTTCGACAGTGGTGTTCAATCCACGACGCATGGGCCACATGCTGCCCCGGATGGCTATGAATGCCACCCAACACAAAATAATAAATTTACTTAAAGCTTTTTTTTTTGCTCATCAGTTTTCATTAATGTTTGTGTATTTATTAAATGTGTGTCCTAAGACAACTCTTCTTCTTCCAGTGTGACCCAGAGGCACCAAAAGGTTAAACATCCCATTTAGAAGATTCTGTATTCAATTTATAAATAAGCCTGATTAGGACCAAAAGTTGAGACCACCTAACCAGGCAAAACTACAATGGGAAAAAAAATCTGAAACATACTGATTAGAAAACTGGTATTTTGAGGAAGAATGTAAAGGTACAGATTTATACATAAGTAAGGAATTCTGAGGTTGTATTGAACATGAAGGCGAAATATTCAATTTGTTCAGTAAAATATTTTATTTGTACATGATCATTTACACTGATATTTAATCATAATAAAGATAGTTATGATATTTATCATGATAATAATAACTAATTAATGATTGAATTATTTATTTTCAATTCCCTTGAGGGGCCATCAAGAAGCCTAAGTGGAGTTTTTTTATTTAGGGAGGCAGGCGTTTTTATTCTCTTGTGATGCGGAGGTCAGCAAAATAAGAGGGGGTTGTCAGGACGGTGTGAGAGCACAGTCATTATGGAGGTGGCATTCAAACACTACTTAAGGTAAAGAAAATTGTACTGAGCCTCTGATTTGGGGGACATTTTCTGAGTCATTTAATGTGACAAGAACATTTCCATCTTCCTTATCAGGCTGATTATGTTCAAAGACTTTTGCATTAACTTAAGTTGTCTTATTAGAGAGTGGATGTTTATTTAAATCTCTACTATTTTCCAAATTAACCCATATATTGGAGAAAATGTATATATGCTTTCATTATATTTATGTTTACTTTAAATGAAATGTTAACTTTGGTTATAACCATGTGATAAGAACTTGCACGTTCATAATTTAAACTTGATTTCCAGCAAACATTTATTTCCAACTAATGTTAAAGATATTAAAATAAATTAAAGCTGAAATTTGATGATTGAAGTAATAACTATAATGTAATTTGTTGGAGAGTTATGACTATGGTCAAGTATCATCACCATCTGAAAGTCACTTCTGTTCTTATAATCATTTTGGTAAAGTTTTGGCACTGACATAAAATTCATGCTTTTGAGAGACTGATGTATCATCCAGAGACAAAAATATTCTCTTCTTCCATAAAATTTAAATAAAATATTTTGTTTCCCTTAAAGATCCAAAAAATAAAAAATTCAGGAAATGTAAGTAGACATCATTATGTAACATGGCTTATACTTACTATAGTCATGCCATGTCATTTTTAAAAAAACAAAACTTCTAAAACTTGTTTGAATCTGGGGATGTTCGCTGTTTCATTTGCTTTGAAGCAGTAGTAGAGACTAATTTTGAATGTCAAAGTTGTTCTATCATGTGGTTTTGAGAGTTAAAAGTCAAACTAATATAAGATTCTGCTGTGATATGATAACTATTTTTTAAAAAGATGTACATTGACCAATGTCTTAAGCTTCCTAAGTTATTATTAATACCCCCACATGAAATAATAATCAGTTATATGAGTATAGTAGACATGTTACCATTCTGAATAGGATCATTACAAACAGAAATACCTCCACTAACTTGCTGATATGTAAAGTTTAGGTCTTAATGTTTTTTATGCATTCTTTTTGTTGTTTCACAGCACCTATCTACAGGGCAAATATTACTGAAAACCTTCTAGATTTGTAAATGGTCCTTGTTCCCTGGAAACCACCACATCCCTTAACAAACATGTGGTGCGGAAATAGTTCTCATATGCTTATTTTAGCGCTTTCTCAATGATTAGACATTTGAATGGCTGGCAGAAATAATATTGAGCAAGTATTAACCACATTTTGAATACAAAAAATGTTTTTAAAATGTATGGCATAATTTACAGATCAACGCTCTACATCTAAATTCTTACAGTTAATTTAAAAAATTTAGACAAAATTAAAATACTTGGTATTTTTTAATCATACCAAAACAATGCAATATTTCCAAAAGGTTTAACCTTGAAATTTTTTAATAAAGTGCATACTGTTTGCTAACTGCAAACTTACCGATTGCAAAGGAGCAACTCTTTCAAAGGCTTCCTGAGAAATGTTGCACCTATTACAATAAAATTATAGGGCAACCATAATATTTTAAAATGAAACACCCAAACAGAATGATTCTATTTTTCAGTACAAAGAGAAGTATACATTTCCCTACCCAAACCTCAGAGTACTATATGTCCAAAACCAAAAGGTCAGGAACTAAGTACTTCAGTGACACCTTTACCTTAAGGATCAGAATTGGAGTTATACTCGAGGTCTTAGGTGAAATGAGTTTGACAGATTAGGTTCGGTTACTGGCTGTCAGCACACTACATAAAAAACACTGCCCATACAGAGCTTAGTGAAACTAGCTGTTCTCTGCACAGGAAAATTCCTTGATAGAGTTAGCATGAAGACAAATGAACTGTTATCCCCCAGGAAAGGTGTCCCTTCGGGTTAGGTTTGAGGTTAGCAATACCAAACAGTAAGAGCACTTGACACCCTGTGGTCGACAGGCTCATTACCTTTGTAAATATGGAGGCTTAGCTTTGAATCCTGGGATTCTTCTTTGAGTTTTTAGAGAGCAGGAGTAGTGTGAGTAACTAACCAATTACCAAACAATAAAGAAATTAAAATGGAAAAAGACGGAAGTTGTCTAAGCAAATTTTCTTCATTTTCTACCATCAAAGTTATTTAAGCATTCTCCTTTATCATTGCATCCTTACCACTTCTATTTTCTCAAAGTTTTCTGAATTTATTCTTGTTACTCATCATAATAAAATCCTGTTAAAATATGTTTGTATTAATAAGTAAGAAATGGGAATTCAAAAAGGTTTAATTTCAAAATAACAGTGGGAAGATTCGACATATTTGTCAGGGTTCAAAACTAGAGCTTTTCCCACAAGGTTTTTTACATAGAATTATTTCTTTGAAATATATTTTATTTATGATAGCTACACAGTTGGTCTCATGTAAATCATTCATTTTCCCTTATGTGTTATCTATTATCTTGTTTCTCATCATACTTTTCAATTACCTCATTTACATAGTCAAATATGAACAGAACATAATTCAAGAAAACTGTATTTAAAATCCTTAAATACTACATTCTCAATTATTTTCTTCATATGCTGTTTAATACTTTTAACCTAATATATCATGGATATGATTTTTATATAATTAAGTAATCTTTTCCAAGCTACATTTTAGTGGCAACAAGGGATTCTATTATACAACTATAACACAATTTATTTAATCTAACAATTCTTTTTAATTTTTCTAATGCAAAAAATGTAGAAATTACCTATAATATCACTACTAAAATCATTATTGTAAAGCAATACAAGTTCCCTCTACTACTGTTGCCATACTCTTCCCAGAGGTTAACTTTTTGTGATTTTTTTCCTAATGATTTTTTAGGTTTATAATTGTTTATCAATAAGTATAGATCTGACTCAATCAGTGTAGGTCTGACACCCAGCTCACCACCGACTCTAATTTCCTCAGTGCTACTTATCTTGTGTCTGTCGCAGCCACCAACCATACCTCAGGGCCTCTCCATACCTCATGGCCTCTTGTTCATTAGCATAAAAATCTAATTTCTTACTTCTCATCCTGGTTACTTCTGGTTTCATCTCAACAACAACAACAACAACAACAACAATAAAAGTCTAATACTTCCATCAGAACAACTAGCTTAAGGTAACAGGTATATCTGTATATAAGTATTAAAATCTTGACTTGAGGTGGTGAACACACAATACAATATACATATGATGTATTATGGAATTGTACATCTAAAACCCATATAATTTTATTAATCAATTTCACACAGCAAATTCAATAAAAAGTAAAAAAAAAGACTTAAAAATTAAACAGAACAAATATTAAACAAAAGAGCTTTGAATAATTCCTTGTTCCAACAAGAAGTAACAAGGGAAATTAAAAAATAGCTTGAATTTGTTGAAAATAAAAGCACAACAAATAAAAATTTGTGGAAATGAAAAAGTGATGCTTAGAGAAAATTTATGGCTTTAGCTATTTTATTAGAAAAAAATCTCAAAATAGTTTCTTAATCTTTCACCCAAAGAGACTAGAAAAGAAATAAGGAAATAGAAGGAAAGAAATAATAGCAATCAGAAAAATAATTAATGAATTGGGAAATACAACAAAAAAGAAAAGAAACAGTGGAACTCAAAGTTGTCTCTCTGAAATAACGAAATTTGTAAATCTTTAATTAGAATTATCAAGATAAAAAAGAAAACACTTAGGTTATCAATACCAGAGGAAAAAAGATAAGACTTTACAATAGATCCAACAGTAAAAAAAAGAATTTAAGGTAATATTATGGACAACTTTATACCAACAAGTTTAACAAGATAGATGTAATAATCCTAGAAAGGCAGTACCGACTGACACCAAAATATAAAAAAAAAAAAAATTAATAGGTCTAGGTAAAGTTTTAAAAAGGAAAAAAATAAATATATTTCCTTGAGAAAGAGTCTAGGTCTAGATAACTTAATAGTGAATTTTATCAAACACTTAAGGAAGCATACTTACCAGTCATACACTTTTTTTCAGAAAAACAGAGGACAGGACATATGCCGAAACACTTTAGGAGGACAGTATTATATTGACACTAAAACAGGACCAAAACACCCACATCAGGAAAGAAGAAAAGTGCCTAATAATATCTCTTACAAGCACAGCCGCAAAACTATTTAGCAAAATAATACCAAATAAAAGTCAACTATCCAGGGTGAGGCAAAATATATTTATAGTTGTGAGTATGCAAAATAGGAGTTTATTATTTCATTATCTATTATTACACTCACTGTATCCCATACAGTATATTCCATACACTCACTGTAAACCGACTTTTGTCCACCTTGAAATATAAGACACCATGACTCTCTTTAATCCAGTAATGCAAAGTTAGTTTATTATCTAAAACATAATTTTAATTAAAGTAAAAAATCTATAGAATCATATCAAAAACCCATAAAGAGAACTGACAAAAGTCTAATACCAATTCCTAAATAAAACTCACAACAAACATATGCAGAAGTAAAATATGTAGCAAGACTAACATAAGGAAAGGATAGGGGGAAGTAATTAGAATTATACTATTTTAAAGTTCTTACCTTAAACATAGAGTGTTAAAATGCAAATTCAATGTAAATTGTGATAAGAGTATGTTTTGTAATTCCTAGATAAAGATTTGAAAAATTAAAAAAAAACAAAGAGGTATATCTAAAAGGATAATAGAAGAAATAAAACACTATATTACAAAATAATCATATAAAAGAAAAACAGAGCAAAAGTATAGAACATAGAAGCAACAATAGGATATATTAAACCAATCATCTCAATTATTACATTAAATACACAAGGCCGAATATCCCAGTTAAAAGGCAGAGATTGGCCCTGACTCACGTGGCTCAGTGGGTGTGACTCATGTGGCTACAAACCAAAATATCACTGGTTTGACTCCCTCAGGGCACGTGCCTGGGTTGCAGTCCAGGTCCCCCTACTGGGGGGCATGTGACAGGCAACTAATCAGTGTTTCTCTCACACATTGAATAGAATGCTACTCGGCCATAGAAAATAATATTTTGTCATATATGACAGCATAGATGGATCATGAGAATATTATGCTAAGGAAAATGTCATGTTCTCAAAAATTTATTCTGCCAGTCTTTCATTTTTAACTGAAGAGTTTACTCTGTCTACATTTAAAATGATTACTAAGGAAGCACTTACTTCTTCCTTTCAGCTATTAGTTTTCTGTGTATTTTATGTTTTTGTTCCTCAGTTCCTCCTTTGATTATGTAGTTTACCATTTTGGTCTTCTTTCACTTTCTGTATATTTTATAGTTATTTCTTTGCATATAAAAATTAACATGTTAAGCTTGTAACAATTTTCGTACCACAAACAGGATATAAACCCTCAACTTTTATATATCTAAAACCCTCTCCTTTTATATTATTGTAGTCATGGTTATATTTTTATACATATTTTGTCTATTAAAATAGATTTATAATTATTGTTTCATGCGTTTAACTTTTTAATTGTACAGAAAGAAGAACAAGCAGTTACAATCCAATACAACAATACTGGCTTTTCTATTTACCTATGTAATTTCTTTTACCAGTGTCTTTTGTTTTTTCATATGGCTCAGAGTTACTGCCTACTGTCCTTTTATTTCAGTCTGATGAATGGCCTTTAGCATTTCTCACAAGGCAGGTCTACTAGTAACAAACTCTTTTAGGTTTATCAGGAAATGTCTTCATTTTTCCTTATTCTTGAAGGATAGTCTTACAGATAGAGAATTATTGGTTGACAGTTTTTGTTTTCTTCCTTGACTTTAAATATAAATATATTTCTTCCAGTGGATGGAAGCCACTGACTTCTGGCTTCCATGTTTGTGAATTTAAACATTACTTGTTAATTTTATTGATGATGCCTCATAGGATATGAGTCGATTCTCTTTTATTGCTTCCATGATTTTCTTTGTCTTTCAACGATTCACTAAACCAAGTTTCAGTGTGCTCTCCTTGAGTTTATCCTTCTTGGAGTTCATTGAATTTCTTAGATGAGTATATTCATAGCTTTCATCAAATTTGGGAAACTTTGGCCATTATCAAATATTTTTTCTTATCTGTTTCTATCTCTCTTCTTCTTCTGTAGCTTTCATGATGCATATGTTACCACACTTGATGATGTGCCATGAGTCCCTCAGGCTTTATTTTTCTTTGTTCTTTTTCATTCTGCTCCTCAGCCTGAATAAATTCAATTGCCCTGTCTTTACACTCACTGATTTGATCTTCTGCCTGTTCAAATCTACCACTGAACACCTTCAGTGAATTTTCCTCCTATTGTACTTTTCATCTTCAGAATTTGTTTTGATCCTTTTCACAATTTCTCTCTTCATATTTGTTCAACACAATCCATGTATACTTTGAGCAGCATTATTCATATTAACCAGAAGGAAGAAATAATTTGGATACCCATCAATGAATGAATGAATAAATAACTTGTGGTACATATGCAAATAAAATATTATTCAGTTATAAAAAATAAAATGTTGATGATCCCACCTGAATGAACCTTGAAAACATCATGCCAAGTAAAAGAATCTATACATAAAAGGTCACACTTTGTTTGATTCTATTTATTTGACATAGCTAGAATAGGCAAATATATGGGGACAAAAAATTAGTATTTATCAGAAGTCGGGGGAAGTTGGGAATGAGAAGTGATTAATTATAGGTACAGAGTGTTCTTCTGGAGTACTAAAGAAGTGTTCAAAATAGAGATGATAGGTGTACAACATGTGAATGCACTCAATGCAACTGAATTGTACACTTAAAAATGGTTAATGGTATGTTATATGACTGTCACCTCAATAAAAAATAGATATTCCGAAACACAGTATTAAATCTAAGAGACAAATGTAAAACCTTGAACCTAAAAGTGACAGAGTACATATTCTTTTCAGGCACACATGAGACATTTACTAAAACTCACAATATGAAGGAATATAAAACAAGCACAAAGAGGAATTAAACTAGTAATTGATAAGAAAAAACAAGGTTTCAAAATTAATCAGTTTACTTCTAAACAACTAAACTAAATAACTTCTGAATAAAAAGTCACCATACATGGATATCTAACAGAATATCCACATTTGCATGTTGTATTCCTGCTGAGAGAGACTGAATAAGTAATTTCCACAAATCACATAGGTAGCAGGTGGTAGAGTTTGAATTCAGCCCTGAGTTGGTAGTTCTTAATTAGTACATCACTGACTACAATGACATGTGTAAACTCAATTGTTGGGAGGAAGACACTCGTAAATGCATAATGGTGTTTATGATTCCCATTTTGGCCTGTGAACTTTGTTTATTCAGTGTCATGTTCAAAACCCTTAACTCAAGACAAATGTGTTGTGTACATCTTTGGTCTAAGAGGAATCAGACTATGGGTGTGGATTAGTGTAAAGTATATATAACTGCTACTAAAAAATACACTTTGAAAGGCATACTTTTTCTATAGACTGTGCAAAAAAGAATTTCAGAGAACATTGCAGATTATAAGCTAGAGTTTCAAAGTAATAGTAGGAAACTTATTGAAAGTGGAAATTGAGGGAATCGAGGATATTATAACTAAATGCATAAGCAGGACATTTCAGAGGAGAGGCAATAATGGCTCTGTGAGGGAAATCCTGTCCAGTGCTAGGAACTTCTGAGGAAGATTGTCTGTGATTGTAGAAAACCCATTGAAATAGTTTATTTAAGCTTTTAAAATGATCTTCTAATGTTACTGCTAATTGTTAATTTTGAATAAAGCTGTGAAGATATTTAGGAAACATTTGAATTATAGGTTTGGTACTAACTATGAAAATAATATAAGCTAATGATAAATATTGCTTTTTATCAGAGCCCTCAACCAATTTCCCTCTTCAGTCATGACACTGATAGCTCCAAAATCTCTATTTTTTTCCAACTTAAAGATGTATTTCGGACTACCTAATGCGTGTCACCATCATACAAACTTTGTAAGCATGCGTTCCACTAAAAGTCAGGGTTGCCTGCCCATATCACCTTTATGTTTTTCCCTTTATATTGAATTCCCTTTATATGTCTCCTCCATCAAAAAATGCCAGAAGCAGCCTGGAAAATGCACTCCCTTGTTTCCTCCATGTCCAAGAAATGATAAAATTCTACAATGTATTTCTTCTTTTTTACATCCCTTCCTCATTTTAAATGTCTGCCTTAAGATCCTCATGATTTTTTACCAAGTCTGTTCCAAAGGCCTCCTAATTGATATATGTTTAATCTTTTATACTTAATTGAGTTTCCAAGGGGATTCCAGAGTTATTTGCCTTCAAAAAATATAATCATGTTATTCTACTTTTCAAATTTCTATTAGGGTTAGCATTAAGTCCAAGGTCAATGATAAGACCCTCCTCATCCAGCCATATCTTCCACTCCAGCCTCTCCTTGGGACACTCCATTTGATGCTCTTCATGCTGTCTTCCCACTGAACATATTACATTTTCCAAAATTCTCCATAACCTTTTTGTTCCAGGACCTTTACACATTTGACACCCTGTTCTCCCTGTGTGTATCCTAACCTGTTTCCGCTTCAAAAATTTACCTTAGTGTTTTAAGATGAGATTATCTCCTTTGTGAAGTCTTTGCTGGCATCTCCTGGGAGAGTTTGGTATTCCCATTTCTGTATTCCCTCAGTATTTTCTTAATTCCTCATTATAACATTTATGGCATATTACAGTAACTTGTTTATGTGTCTATTTCCTTCTCTATACTTTGTCTCTAAAACTCTGCCTTAGAGTTTTTCTTATTTACCTTTGTATTCTAATGCAATTGATAATACAATAGGCATTAAATAATGACCAATTCATAAAAACATGATAGATTTATATTGTAACCCAGAAAGAGGCATCCAAACTAAGAAATGTTATCTATAATAATATATAGAAATGTTATCTATAATAATAATATCTATAAGGTAAAATAAATCTGTATATTTTTAGATGGCATTGAATTTTTCTTGGTGATAAAATTAAAAGATAAATACAATCAGAGTTGAGAATTCTGAAGTTCTGATTAATGAAAAGTAAGAATAGTAAAAAAAAAGTAAAAAAGAAAGTAAGCAAGATTCAGTATGGAAAACAAAAGAATGAGAAAAGAGGAAAGCAATAATTGAACTGCATTTTTTAAATCATGAAAGATAAGGATGTAGTTACCATGGACTTGATTTCTTACATATTTAAGAATTTGAGACTTGGATGAGAAAATTTTAGAATAATTTCACTAGCAGTTCAATTAATGAAACCTTCTAAACTTAAGCCTTAGATCGGACCAAAAAATTATTTTAATATGGCTTGAGTAAAGTCACAGACTACAAAATCAACACAGATATGGTGGCAACATATTTTTATATCTGAGGTGTCAGCCATTCCTAATCTACTTATTCCTAGAACCAAAATAAATTTTTCTTAGTTTTATGTCAGAAAGGAATACAGCTCTGCTCCAGCATGGCATTTGTTATTGATCATATCACCTTTACTGCTGTCTTTCACTATTCTATTCTATACACAACCGTTAACACATACACACACACACATGCACATGCACACACAGTTCTGTTTAGTCAATACTCCACCTCAAAATCATTTAGTGCTTCCCTAAAGCTTACTAAATTCAGTTTAAAAAGTAACTTTTTACAAAGCTTCACAATGTCATCCTCTACCACTTTCTTGCTTCAGTCAAACCACGTAAAGGCGTTTTATGGGATTTAAGCACTCCCCATGCTATTTTCTCTTGTCTAAAACTTTGTTCAGATTTCCCCCCTTTCATGATATCATATTACACATGAATATTTTTATTAGTTTTCAAAGCATACAATTTTTGTTCTGATTTCAGACAGACTCATGTTTATATGGTAACTCTGAAACTTAAAAGTGAGTAAAGTTACACATTCTTTAGACTTTAGATGTTTTTTATTTGTAAAATAGGCAAATAATAATGCCTAAGTGTATCCTTGGAAAATCCTCCCTCAAACAGTCAAGGTTGTTTTTTGCTCATTTGCCAAATGGCAATACCCCTCCATCAGTGAACACATGTGATTAGTACTCTATGTCTAAGAATAGCTTGCAAAATTTTATCTTCACTAGTATATTATAATTTATATGAAGGAAATTTAAAACATATTTGCAATTACATAAGTTTATGAGAAAGTTTGCAGACTCTGGAGTTGAAAATAGTGACCAGCAAAATACCTGACACATAACAGTAGATAACACAATAGTGGTGGTTATCACTAGTAGTGCTGTTATTAACACAATTATTGCTATTACTATTTTTACTTGATGTATTTATTTTCTTTTTTAAGTACCCACTCTATTTTGCATCTTTTTAATTATATAGTTTTTCAATTATGTGTCAACTCTCTGCTTATTTTGTAACTTTCTTGACTTTTGGGATTGTGTCTTCATCTTTCTATCTTTTAAGCAACCTTCCTTCCTTTCCCACACACAAGAATTCAATGTGCGTTGAACGTAATAATATGTATTCAATGTCTACTGTGCAATAAATGTAGCTGAGGGTAGATCCTGAGATGAGTAGTGCCTGTTTCCTTACAAAGTAGAGTCCTCTGCATCTACCTTGAACAAGAGGTGTTGAGAAGAAAACACTGGCCTGGAACATAAAGTAGTGAGCCACTTTTTATAAAAAATATATATTTTTACTGAATTTATTGGGGTTACATTGGTTAAGAAAATTATATAAGTTTTCAGTGTACAAATTCATAAAACATCATCTGCATATTGCCTTGTGTGTGCACCATCCAAAGTCAAGTCTCCTTCCATCACCATTTATCCTCCCCTTTATCCCCTTCTACCTGCCCCCACACCCCTTTCTTCTGGTAATCATCATAGTGTTTACTGTGTTGATGAGATTTTTTTGTATGTAATTCTTTCACCTTACCCACCCAGACCTTCAAAACACCTCCCCTGTTCTCTGTCTCTATGAGTCTATTTCTATTTTGTTTGTTGGTTTCTTTTATTTATTAGATTCCACATATAAGTGAAATTATATGGTATTTGTCTTTGTCTAACTGGTTTATTTCACCTAATACCTTCTAGGTCCATCCATGCTGTTGCAAAATGTAAGATTTCTTTCTTTTTTACATTCCAGTAGCATTCTATTGAGTAATTGTACCACAACTTTTTTATCCATTTGTGTACTGATGGGGATTTGGGCTGCTTTCAAGTCTTGGCTATCGTAAATAGCTTTGCAATGAATGTAGGGTGCATATATACTTACAAGTCAGTGGTTCAAGTGTCTTTGGATACATTCCCAGAAGTGGAATTTCTGGGAATAGTATCCCAGAAATAGTGCAGTTCCATTTTTAATTTTTTGAGGAAACTCTGTACTGCTTTTTGAGTGGCTGCACCAATCTGCACTCCCACAAACAGTGCACGAGGGTTCACTTTTCTCCACATCCTCACCAGCATTTGTCATTTGTTGTTTTATTGATGATAGCCACTCTTAAAGGTATGAGGTGATGTCTCATTGTGGTTTTAATTTGCAAATGTCTGATGATTAGTGCCTTCGAGCATCTTATCATATGTCTATTGGCCATGTGTATGTCCTCTTTGAAGAATTGTCTATTGAGATCCTTTGCCCATTTTTCAATTGGATTTTTTGTTTGTTTTGTTTGTTTGTTTGTTTGTTTGGGGGTTGAGTTTTATAAGTTCTTAATAAATTTTGGGCATTATCCTCTTATCAGATGTATAATTGGTGGATATGTTTTCTCATTCAGTGGATTGTCTTTTCATTTTGCTGATGGTTTCTTTTGCTGTGCAAAAACATCTTAGTTTGATATAGCACCCTTTGCTTTCCTTACCCAAGGAGATATTTCAGAAGAAATATTGCTATGGGAAATGTCTGAGATTTTACTGCTTATGTTTTCTTCTAAAACTTACATGATTTTGAGTATAATATTTAAGTATTTAACTTATTCTGAGTTTAATATTATATATGACACAAGAAGGTGATCTACTTTTTTTGCATGTATCTAGTTTTTTTGCATGTCCAGTTTTCTCAACACAATTTATTGAATAGACTGTTTATACCTCATTTATATTTTTGCCTCCTTTTTCATATGTTAATTGACTGTAAGGGTATGAGTTTTTTTCTTAGCTCTCTATTCTATTCCATTTATTTGTTTGTCTGTTTTTATGCCAGTACCATGCTCATTTGATTACTATGGGCTTGCAGTATAGTTTGATATAGGTAGTGTGAGTCCTCCAACTTTGTTCTTCTTTCTCAAGATTGCTGAGTCTTTGGGGGGGCCATTTGTGGTTTCATATACATTTCTAGAATATTTTTCTAGTTTTGTGAAATATCTAAAGCAGAAAGTGCTTAAGGGGATCTAGAGAGTCAAGTTGTATGAACGCATTGACTCAGATGTTTCATTACCAGTTTCTAGGTCCCCACTCTTTTCTACCAGTTAGTGGACTTTTAACAACCAAGAGTTTAACCTTCTCTGAAGATCTAATGGTACAGTCAGTTCTTGGGCTTGTTGCTCTCATTTTCTTCACTCTGGCTGCAGAAGTTGAGCCCTTTTCCATGCTGCTAAAGAAGGGCTCTGACTTTCATTCTTCTCCTTCAATGGTTCAACAATCATCCTCACCCTTCCTTGTTTTTTAATGCCTTATTGGCCCTTGCAGGTAGTAGCCCCCATCCAACCTCAAAATCCCTACATATCGTGCCTACCAGTGAATCCAGGTGCCCTATTTCATACTAGTATACCACCAGTGAAATATTCAGCAATATCACTGCTACAGCATATACTTTACCTATCTCTAGTGCTCCAGCTCCAAAATCTCCTTTTACATTTTCCTTTTTTGATCCACTCTTTACACCAACCATCTTAGATTAACTCCCCAGAAAAACAAATTCTGTGATAGAGACTTGCATACAAAAAATTTAATTGGAGAGTTTGTGCAGGATGAACATTTCTGGGAGAATAAAGGAAATAAGATCTTCCATTAGTAGTATACTCTGTATTTGCAAAAGCTACAAAGTCACTGACAAAGGACCAGCCTATAGAATGGGGTGAAGAATTGGAAAGACTAACACAATGTAACATAACCCAGTATCCAGGGTAGATAAATATAATTCCTAAAAGAATGAGAGTTTTAAACATATTTGATCATAGAGAAATAGAGTATGATGTTTTGCTAGCTATGGACAATACCTATCACACTTTTGAGTGCTTCTCTAATCTATTTACTGTAGAATCTGTATGGCTACTTTTAAATTGAGCCTGGAACAAGAGAAGATGTCCAAGTTGCCGTTGTAGAAAGCTTTATGATCTAGCAGATACCAATGATACTTAAATTTTTGGCAGTAAATAAGAACTGACAGGAAGCACCTGCAAAGCCTCCCACCCCCCACAAATAATCATAAGTCTAACAGTCTGGAGTAAAGTCATGTGGTTTTTTGGTTGGTTGGTTGGTTTGGGGAGGGTCAGTTATAAATGCTGTCCTTTTAGATGCAACTTCTGGCCTCTGGTGGACATTTTTAAAGATTAATCATGAGACACTAAGTGACTTGAGCTGTCCATCAGGAATGAAATTAGAAGGTTAAAAGAGGGATGTGGTAGGGTCCTTTTATAGGAGAGATTGACAGTATGTTGTAATTTATGACAAATATGGACTTACTTTAGAAAATTGACTCACTTATGACAGTTATGAAGTTGTATGAAGGGTAACTATGAGTAGAAAGGTGAAAATTAATGCTGAGTAGTCAGAGCGTCTGGTTAATGTTGATCCTGGGCCTATTGTCAATAATTTTTATTTCTTGCCTGTCCCTTACCAAGGGGCTGGCAGCCACATATTTCCTCTCCCAGTAGGTCATATGGCTTCTAGCTAAGTTCAGCCAATGGGCATCCTTGGCAGGATATTGATAAATGGAAGGAAAGGAGAAGTAGGGTTTTCTCTTTTCTCTCTACCTGAAGTGTTGTCTTTGGCAGCAGCTGCATCTTCTCGGCAGCTCCTGCTCGGATCAGATCAGACAGCCCCACTGATAAAGCATTTGTAAGAAAACAGGCCCCTGGGCTGCAACCGCACACCCGCCTTTCACCTCCTCGCAGTGGCTTCCTTCTGTTCCTAATTTGTGCATTGTCTTGGATTTCCCATTTGGCTTCTCAGCTCTTCCCTCACCTGTGTAATCACTTCAATATACGACGTTTCTTGTGTTGGAATAACTGAGGTGTTTCCTGTTTTTCTGAAAAGATTTCTCAGGGATAAAACAGCCATTAATAAAATGTTTTGATGCCCAGGGATGGCTTTCAGAATGTAAAAAGGGAGGATACTTGGACTGAGTCTAATTGTAAGAAAAACTGCTCACATGTTACTTTAAATCTTATAATTTCCTTTTCCAAAAATAAAAATTATTCCTAAAATCTTAGACAGGCCAGGAGGTAGAAAGGTACATTTTACAGATACAGCTGCAATGGTTAAAACAGAAAGTTAAGGAGAATGTTAGAGAAATATAGAATTATACCTGCAAAAGTTAAATTAACTTAATTCGAAAACATTCATTTAATTCAAGTACTTCTATTTTTGTTTGTTTATAATGATAGTTTGATAAAAGCACTATATTCTTCTTTCTTTTACATGACATAGGTCAAATAACTTATTGACTAATATTTCAAATGTTATTCTAAATTGTATTGGTACTATGTAGATTTTTTAAATGTACTCTAAAGTAGCAAGATACATTATTACTAAAATGAGGTACGTCATAAGAGAAACACAGATGTTTTATTTTAAATAAAGATATATGAGTGTGAAATGTAATTTCATATTTTTTCTTTTTATTTTTTTAAAGATTTTATTTATTTTTAGACAGAGGAGAGAGAGGGAGAAAGGGAGGGAGAGAAACATCAATGTAGGGTTGCTTCTCACACACCCCCTACTGGGAACCTGACCTGCAACCCAGGCATGTGTCTTGACTGGGAATCGAACCACTGACCCTTTGGTTTGCAGGCTGGAGCTCAATAGACTGAGCCACACCCACCAGGGCCCATATTTTGTTTCTTTCTAAATAAAGTAAAGAATTAAAAACATAGTCTCTCTTCTGTCAAAAATCTTCCATTAATTGGAAAAAAAAACATCTGTACTATCTTACGATTCTACTGGTTTTAATTAAGATCAGCAAAGCTTTTATGTCTCTATGTTTTTAATTATTAGACTTTTTCAGTCAGTATGGTATACTGTATATATATATATAAAGTATTTCTGTTATTTTTTTTCTGTGAAAGGCATGGAAAGGGGTAATGTGTAATTACCTCCCTACTGCTTTCACAAAATGGCCGGAGGTAGAGAACAATAGTCAGAAATGTAGCAAAGCAAAGACTCAGACTAAAGAAGTGAAGAAAGCCACTGAGGTCAGAACTAACTGTGATGATGTCACTGCTAACATAAGCAGAAAATGGTCAGAGACTAAGGGAAATCACTGAAGGTGAGTCACTCAACAAATAACAATATTTCTAGTTATTATTAGAATTGTGTCCTATTTGTATATAATTAAGCAATGACAATAAGAATAATTTTATTTTTACTTTAAATGTATTCTGTTTATATGTCTTTTAACATTGCATGCTATTTCAGAACTTATTATTTTCACTGGATTACCTTCAACCTCTGAAGGTGGAATTCCCTGCATTTTACTAAAATACATAGAAAAAGATAAAAGAAAGTTCCCAAAATATAAAGGCTAAAAGTCAGCAAAAAAAAAAAAAAAAAAACTATACTGATTTAGGAAAGATCTAGAAAATGAGTTCAAAAGCAATTTTTAAATCTATTTTCTCCAGAATAACAACAACAACAAAGAACAAGAATGAATGTACAATTGTGAATTTATTACTGGTACAAAGTTTTCCTGGACCTGAGTAAAAATAAATGAATAAAATTAAGTGGACAACAATCAATGTAATGAACTAGTGCCATGATCACAGTTTCCATGGACATTGTACAGAGGGCTGCTGTCTTCTGTCAGCTGTGTGTGAAAACATAAAGAGTAATGTTAAAGCATAGAAAAGCACTTTTAATAGAGTAGATTATGGTAGTGGAGTCCAGACATATGGCTTTGTTAGGTTAAACTGTAGAGAATGTGAAGAAATAGTTTAAAAGTGTTTAGACTTTCCTTTTCATAAATCCGTTGTCTCAGCTGTGCTTTAACTATTGATTTTTTTAAATTACAAAATTAATACAGGGACTTCCAATTCAATACAGGTGATTAAATGCTGTATCTTAAACTTAATTACCTTCCAAAAGTGTAAGGTAATAAAAGCCTTACAACTTCAGGGAGGAGACTCAGTGAAAAGACAACTGCATATAAAAGATGTCAACAAATTTTTGGAAAATAAAAGTAAATGGAAGAAGTAACTGATTAAGGAAACCAGAGGAAGCTAAGACCTTTGTGCCTAAAGAAGACAGTGTAAATAGGAAATATGTGAAAAAAGAAGTCTGTTTTCCCTGCAGAACATTGGAAAGCTCCACGTACAACAAAATGCAAGAGCCACACAAAAGGCTTATAACCAGAAAGGTGAGAGTCTGTATAAAAGCAGTTGGCCATGTAGCTGAATCCTGAGTACCTCTCCAGCATCCAGCTTTCTCAAGCATTAACCTCCACCCAGTCAGTCCATCCCCCATTCTCCAGAGACTTGGAACCAGAGAGTTTCAGGACCAGGCTCAGGAGTTCTTGGGGGAGTGGTGAGCAGGAAATGTGTAAGTTGCTGTAATGACTGTGAAAGCATTTAATGAGTGAGAGTCTCAGATTCTAGATATTTTCTCTTGTATGACACTCCCTCACAGTGAAGAATTACCCCGCATCTTTAAAGACTTCTTGATATCACATAGACAAGCCATAGGAAAAGAAGTAATGTTTAAATCTATGTGAATTTAGGACTTAACTGAATTTTGCATATAAATGATACCCTTTAAAAATGTATCACAATATATTTTGGCATGGCCTTAACATAGACTGAATATTTCTGAGATGCAATTATAAATTGAAGCAAGACAGCATATTGTTTGGTTTGGAGTTTAACCAAGAGTTTCTCACCATTTCATAAAACTGTATCACCAAAAGCAATGCTACTCATGATATGTAAGATGTCACTACCGTTCACCAACACACCTGTATCAGTTTGTATTTACAGCTGGCACCTTCAGAGACTCTACAAGTTCATGTGAGCAGCTAACTACCTCATTATGTCCACAGTGAAGTGAAGGACATCCATCTGATGGGTCATGCACTGAAAGTACATATTATTTTATTATGAATTACTTTTTACTATTTCCTTTTTACTTTATAGTTATGGTATGACATTGTTATTGGCAAAATTTTATGTGTTGATAGGCCAAGTAATGCTAACTATGTTTTTCATTTCAGAGAAGGAAAAGAAGATTTTAAAATATTTGCTTTAAAATAAAAGTGGTCATTGTGTCTAACAGAGTCGAGAGCCACTGCCCTAAGATATAACCACTTGAGAATTCTTCCTCCAGACAAAGTGTTCAATCAGGATTTCAGTATTTTATTCTTAAAAGTGCACTGTCAGTCAAGTTTTATGAGATATTTGAAGAAAGCCTCTGGCATAAAAAATACAGACCAAAACAATACAAGCAAAAATTGTGAAAAAGAAAACATGGAAGTAAAAAAACAAGACAAAGGAAACAAGATAACTTCATTAAAGGGTGTGTGTGTGTACACGTGTGTGATTACGTATGTGTTTGTGTGTGTGTGTGTGTGTGTACATACAGCAGCAGTTCTTAGACTGTGTGGTCTGGAAGCCCCTGGGAGTGCCCAAAGCCTTTTCAGGAGGTCTGCAAGGTCAAAACTATTTTCATAATAATTGTAAGACATCAT
>PVKM010008759.1:0-20064 GCA_004027735.1 Carollia perspicillata
AAAAATAGACAAAATAATAATTCTAGACATAATGCAATTATCACAAAGTATACTACACACCTACAGGGTTCTACAAATGTTATTTTAGGTTTTGTAATAATGAATATATTCTCATTCTTTTCTATGTTCAATATTACAAAGCAGGCTATTCTAGTCCATATGGCTTTTTTTTTAGTGTAGAATTCAACCCTCCCCTCACTTAAATGACTGCTACCGTCAAAACTGAAAATGTGATACTAGGTTTTGCTAGTCTTGTTAGAATAAATACTCCATAATAGTTGGTTTTCCCACTGACCGAGCTATGAAATTATAGGGAAATCTACATACAGCAGACAATGTTCATAGAGAATATCAGGAGGCTCTGGTTGGATTGTTATGGGTTTCCTCACAGCCCCTCCCCCACATGCATTAATAGCTGAGATAATTAATATCTAATCCCTATACACAATCACATATGTGCCGCTTATTCAAATTTCAGTGGAATCTTTTATATAGCTGGATTATTTCCATTTTAAAAGTTCTGTCCACATTTTGAACAGAAACCACAAACTGAGATGTTTATAATCATAAAAAAAAAACCTCCTCTAAGACATTTAAAATCATTTCACTATACTTTTGTTCTGGACAAGTCAGAGACTTAAAAGATAATGAGACATTTTATTTTTTAATTTTGCATTTCTTGATTCTCTCAAAAGCATGAGAACCAGGGGTTGTTTTAACCTTTATACTCCCATGTCATGTCCCTACTTTAGGATTAGTCAATTACGGAAGTATGAAATCATTGGTCATTCAGGGCAAAGTGTCATACGCATGATTACTCTGAAAGAATGACAGAGATCTGTATGTGTCCATCTGTCTAGAACTTAATAAAAATTCGTATCAAGAGCTGCATATTTTCAAAAGTCTAACACAGACCTACTTTTGCAAATAGGTTCATTTCTCTTCATCTTTCTCGTGCTTTGAAGCAATTGGGGTAAAATGTTCTTATATGCATTACCCACATATGGCCAGGTCATGCCTTGGTTTACAAGTTCCATTCTTCTCACCCTGTACATTTCGCAAAACAGTTATCATTTGATGCTAGAAGGCAAAGCAAGGTTTTAGGAACCAAACGATCCCCCCCACCACCACATTTCTCCCCTCCCCAACTCAGATGAAATATTCCCACCTCCTGGTGCTTTTAACCTCAAAATAAACTGGCATCAAGGGATAAGTACCTCAAAAAACAGTTACTGATAAAACTTGCTTATGAGCAAAAAGATAACTGTTCTAGTACTTTGCTTGTGTCAGCTATGATAATGAGGTTAGCAATGTTGTAAAGATGAGTTTGAATTAGAAGACCCACTAGGACAGATGATCTATATAGTTGTCTCTTATGTCTAGCCATCCTTTGGAAGCTCAGAAAATCCTCTCCCTTACACTAAAATCAAATCCTTAATTACATCAGCCTGGTAGTAAATCAAGGCAAATGTGAGACAACACTATGAAATGCTTCAGGTCATTTAATTATGACAAAGAATGCTCTTGTTTCCTCTGGTTATCCCTACATAATTCTCTCTCTCTCTCTCTCTCTCTCTCTCTCACACACACACACACACACTCACACACACGTACTACAGTTCAGGGAAAGTGATCAGGCGAGCAGGCTGAGTTGACAACCTTTGGAGCAGCCCCAAGAAGATAAGTCTTAAGAGAGTAAAAGGTGCAGGTGAACATACAACACTTGACTCATTTAGCGTGTGAGGTAGTGAATTCAGGTCTATAAAACCTTTCCACAGATTGTAGGAAATGCCCAAATCACCAGGTAATTATGAAAGATGTACAGTGGGCAGGAAGGAGGTGGAGCAGCAGACAAGCCCCGGGGGATAGACAGGTAGGCACTGGAAGGTCACAGTGGCAACAGGAAAAATATAATACTTAAAGGAAATTAGATGGCTTCTAGACAAAAGTCTTTAGAAGACTGTACTACACTATGGACATTTATCTGCAATAAAATATGAAATAAAAGTAGCTTATAATGTAGTTTACAATGTCACTAAGTATCAGGGAGCTTATAGAGTTGCAATCAATCAGAAGTTCTGAGCAAAGAGAGACAAATCCAAGCAGATATTCACCAAAAGGAGGTGTTAAACCAACCGCCTTCTGAAAAACTGTTCATTTTTTCTAAAGCTAAAAGTGCATCAAAATAGGTGCACTTTTTTTTATAGAGACATCCTTTGAAGTCTCTTGACTTAAAGAAAAAGGACATAAATAAGGTGCTACAATACTAGGAGTGTTGCTCATTACACACCCGTACACACGCTGGCCAGTCCCAACAATTGTGCATCAACGCGGCATGCTACCTGCCCATCCCTATTCCTGGCCTTAAAATGCAACCGTTCCCGCTGGGGACCCTGAGAAAAAATGGTCCCCACAGGCTAAGTGCAGAGCACCCATGCCCGGTGCTGGGGAGTCTGCAGCGCCAGTTTTGCAATGACGCCACATGGAGACCAGTGGGGAAAAACATAAAAAGAAACAAGGACGAGAAGGCAACAAACACAAATGTACTCCCCTTTGTAGGGGTACAAGAGAAAACAACCTCAAAATCCCAAACCGGAGATGGTCAATGGTCGCTTATCAGGACAGACTGGGGAAACCTAATCCATACCTGGGCTGAAAACAAATTAGAAGTATCTGGGAAATCAACTGGGACACATTTTAATAAAAAAACTCCCCATCATCACCATCATCATCATTATCAACCCCGGAAAAATAAAAAACAAAAACAAAAACAACCCAGCACCTGAACTATCAGAATCTACACTTTAAGACCTGAGGTTTACATAACCTCAAATTACATAATATTCCTGCTGTGCACTAAAAACGCTTCTATAGGTGAAGCGCCAAATCCCCCGGTGTTTTAACATTTTCCAGAGAGAGAGAGAGAGAACTGGAAAACTCTGCCGAATAACTGGCGGGGGAGGGAGGAAAGAGAGTGCTGGAAAAGTCATCCTTGACAGGCTACAAACCCAACCAAATGTTACAGGATAAAGAGGAACTCGGAGCAGGTGACTCCCTTCTGCCCCCATCCCACCGCGCCGGGGCGTCTAAGGCCGAGCTAGAGTGAGGAGGGCGCGGGGCACGGCGGGGCTTACCTGCTCCCCGAAGTCGATGGCTATGTTGGTGATGCCCAGGGGCACCAGGAACCGGATCAGGGGCCAGTAGTGCGTGAGCGCCGGGAATTTCACCATAGTCCCCACCGTGGGCTGACCCCACACACATCTGCCGCCGCGAGGGGACTCTGCGGGGAGGCGCGGGGCGAGCGGGCCGAGCGGGCAGGGGCGCGGACGGACGCAGGCCGGCTCCGGCGTGGCCTCGAGGCAGCGGCGGCGGCGTCCTCTCCAAGCGCGGCGGCTCTAGCAGGAGATCCGCAAGCTCAAGTCCATCCCTGCTGCCCTCCCACACAACAAAGATCTGCCGGGAAAAAAAAGAGGAGGGACGGTGGCGGCGGCGGCGGCGGTGGCGGCAGCAGAAGGTTCTGCTGACAGCGGCTCCATTATAAGCGCTCTGGAGCCCGGAAATAAATAAATAACCGCACGCACGAGGCGCCGCCGCCGCCACCACCGCCGCCACTGCGCGGAGGAAATCGGGGCGGGCGGGGAGGCGCGGACACCGCGGCCCGCAGCCCCAGGGCGGGAGGGCGGTGGGCAGGGGAGGAGGCTGGGTGGGGGGCGGGCGGCTCCCTCCTTCCCTCCGCGGCCGCCTGCGCTCGGCGCGGCCGCTGGGGGCGCTGCGCACCCACAGGCCGCGGGGCCACCGCCTCTCGGGCTGCCCGCCAGCGCCGCCGCCTCCGCGGCTCCCGGGGCGCGCGGGGTGGGACTGGTCGCGGTGCCCTGCTGGCCCAGGGACGGTGGCGCCCGGCCCGGAGCCTTAGGGCGCGGCGGAGCGAGCTTGAGGGGTGGGGGCACCGAGCGATCCGGAGGGCCCGAGGGCGGCGGGGCTCTGCAGTCCGGCCCAGAGCTGGGGTCCCTGCGCCGTCCCAGGAGGGGCCAGAGAGTGTGAAAGACTGGCAGAGGGGGCTTGCGACGGGATCGCGGTCGCGAGGAGCGATAGGGGCGCGCCGTGGCCGGGAGGGAGCAGGCTGGGGCAGGGAAATGCGGGGAAGGCAGCTCTGGGCCGGGGCTGAGATCTGATTCGGGCCCACCTGGGCATCTAGGTGCCGGGACGAGACGGAGGTGCCGCTCTGGGCGTGCGCTAGAGACTGAGAGTAGGTCGCCGCGGGAGGAGCATCCCCAGAGGCGACCGGACCCGCGTCCAGGAGCAAAATGCGCAGTGGGCCGCAGGGACTGGTCCCATCAGGCTCTAAGACCTGCCTCCAGCACTTTGCTAAGAGTCAGTCGAGATTCTTCTCAAGGCAGCGCTGTTGTAAAAAACGAAACAAACAACCAAAAAGAATTCGAAAAGTCTGTTTCTTTTAAATAAACAAGGGGAAAGAGGGGGGCAATCTTCTATAATACTGTGGCCCAGTGATTTCAGAGTAAATAAGAGCTGTGCTGAGTATTTCGCCTAAAACTGTGTAACGGCAGCGCGACCATCCATCTCTGCACCCAGCACACTGTGACGGGCGGGTTTAAGGCCCTTGGTGAATGTGAACTGCCTTGGATAAACGGACAATCTCTGTACTTTCCGCCCAGTTTTTCCTTGGACCAAAACCTGCAAAAAATGGAATCTTTTAAAATGAGAGGGTGGGGGGAGGGGAAGGGCCTCGTGCAGAGCCGGGCCGCTGTGCAGTCGTCACCAAGGTCCAGAGGGTTTAATGCCCTTTTGAAATTGGTAATTTTTGAAGAAGGGGCGGGGCAAAGTATGTAGCCTGTCCTTCCATTGTTTTGCACTGGCCCAGTACAAGCATCTTTCCAAGTTTAATTAACATAATGGGTTTAAATAATTTATTATTAAAAGTAATAAAGTAATTTTGCACCTAGGAATGAGTCTGTTAGCTCATATTTAGCTTTGTAAAGCTTGTGTCAGTAGTGAACTTGAGACCTCAAATGCCTGGTGTCAGATATTTCACAATTATTTGAAAGTATATCACATATTTTCCATATTTTATGCCGTTTAAGAGACCTTTTTAAGAGAGGTCTTAAAAAGACCTCTTTTTTAAAAGAGAGGTCCACACAGTGTGAACAAGGCCTTGAGAAATAGGAAACTAATTTATCTCATGGCCCTGATGTAACCTCAAATTACATCCTCCGTAATTAAAATGAAATATTGATGATTACTTATTGTGTTAAATGTGTCCAACGATATTATCAGAAAGGCTTCCCAGCAAAACAGGACGTTTTCATGTGTAGGACTGTCCTCAGTAGCCAATTTCTGAAAGGTGTGTTTGAATATAGTCAAATCTCATTTTAAATATACTAAGAGAACTTGTTATTTAAAAGAATTCTCTGGGAAGGAGTTCTTTTCTAAAGCAAATATCACCTTATGGCTCACCCATTCTGTTAGTCTAGGTTTCTGTGGGCTCCATTTACCTAAAGCCATCGAATTACACTGACCTTTGTCTGGAATGTGGGTTGATGGCCCCCTGGATCAATCCTCATCAAGTCCAGTTTGCTTTGCTTGGTCCCTAGGCAAGGACAGGACATTGCTGCTGCTGACGGATGCAAACACACACCTGTGATCTTAAGGACGCATGGTGAGAAAGTTCTAGTAAATCAATGAAAGATCATCATCCTTGTTTGAGTACTCTAAAAGTGTATTTTTTAAATGAGTGATTTAAGAGTGTCACCTTCGATCATGGCAAAGAGCCCTTTTTAAATTTGAAAGGCTTCTGAATTTCAATCACATGGTGGCAATGTGGAAGTGGAATGAATGAGACATTTAATTATTTTTTCTATCAAAGAACCAAAATCAGATAACAGATTTCAAAGGGAATTTTGGGTCTCTCTCTTTTTTCCTCTTTCTAACTTAATAGTCTTTTGAAAAGATCATGCTAGAATATAAATGATGATAATGAACTGGAAGTTTTCTATCTTACCTAGAACCCCAAGAAATGATCCTAAAATATCATTTAAATTAGATTCAGAGGGTGTTATCTTTCAAAGGGTATAACTTTATCTTCAATTCTCAAAGTCTTTAGGTTAGATTCAATTACTATACTCAACACAGCATAAGAAAAAAATATGTACATATAAGAAAAAATAATGAAAAACATGCTCAACTATTAACAGTGGTTAGATATAGCTGCAGAGTATTATTATTTTTCTTTTGTACTTTTCTGTATTTAACTCAATGGACATTTATAAGTATATAAAACTAAAAAAAGCTTTAAGAATATTTACAAACTTCATCAGAAATGCAAATTAACATTGACTTTAGAGCCCAGAAAAAGTTGCTCTTCCCAAAACAATTTTATAAATGACCAACAATATATTATTATTTTGATGCCTTAAATTATTAATGCTAATTTTTGAAGAAACTAAAGCAAAAAAGAGAAACTAAAAGTTACATATATGTCTGATTTGCTTTTTTCTTGAATTGATCTTAAATGAATATGTTGAAGTTTTATCTGCTGCAAAAGATAGAATAAAAAAGATCACACACTTCTAGAACTCTATAACCTCAGATGCCCAACTGCAGCAATGGACATGGCCTGCAAGCTTTGTCCACTCAGGTGAGACTGACTGTATAGAGTTATCTACACTGGTCACGCAAAATTATCCTACATCATACATTTAGTATAACCAACTTATTTAACAGATAGTTTTGATGAAAGATTTAGTCCTGGATATTGGTGTCTAGTTTTGGAATAAGTAGCAAACCCTCCTAAAATAGATATAAATTCAAGGCTTATAGTTCTACATCTGGGCCTGGTGCAATTTTACTATGTGGCTCACTGGGGATGTAGTAAGGGAAGCCTCTGATTCACTAGGCTTCATCGATAAAATTTTTATTAAAATAAAAGACTAAAATAATTACCGAATAAAATAGACTATTTCACTGTGTTCATATAAATATGGTCCTGTTTGATGAAGCCATGATTTCTGCCCAGAGCTGAGCTTCTGGAGAGCAGAGGTCGTTTCCTTGCCCCAACTGTTTGCCATCTGTGTGTCATTCTGGCCCAAGGCTGAGTTACAACTTTTCTGGGCTAATTATCAAACCCAGTTGTCCTCTCAGCACACCCCAATCTCTGGAGGCAGGAGGTGAGTGGCCTGGGTATATGCAAAGAGCAGGAACAATAAAATGGCATCGGTCCAATCAAGATAGCATAAAAGTATATAAAACAAAGTGGAGTCACTCGTGTCAACCAAAATGGCTGTCAGTCAGCCATGACATTTTGGTTCAAGTGGGAAACTACCTAAGTCAGAGGAGACACATCTGGGAAGGAGATACACCTAGGATATCTGCACACGTGGTCAGAAGAGCAGAGCAGGACCACTCATAGATGGGCTCCTGGGCAAATTCTCCACTTGGCTTCAGGGGTGGTGAGACAAAGACCCAAAAGAGTAGTCCTGGCTGGTGTGGCTCAGTGGGTTGAGTGCCAGCCTGTGAACCAAAAGGCTGCCAGTTCCATTTCTGGTCAGGGCACATGGGGGCGTGTGAGAAGCAACTGATCAATGTATCTCTCACACATCGATGTTTCTCTCCCTCTTTTTTCTCCTCCCTTCCCTTCTCTCTAAAAATAAATAAATAGAAACAAACAAAAAAAGACCCAGAAGGTGGAGTGCACCACTTCCAAGGTATAACTGAGGCAGGCTCCAGACCACTGCTGAGACAGCCAAGCTCCACACACCAGGGTGCTGCTCCAGGACGCCCTGATCTCCCTTGGCACTGGCCACCAGAGGCTCTGCCCCGCTGGACGGAGGACTTCGTCTGTCCTGCTGCCCCCCCGGCTCCAGAGATCCTTCCTTGCAAGATGCTGACACACCATTGTCCACAGTGCTGTCTGCCATACCTGCAGACTGAGAGTCTGGGACTCAGGTTCGTTATCCCCCATTGATTGCTGTCTCTGTGCGTTAATATTTCTCTTGGATTGTTAGGGAGTGGGTAGGATACCTTGCGTGTGACTCTTGCCTATTCCTTGGTGCCAGGCTGCTCAGCAGGTAGCTAGCCGAGCAGTTGCCCGGCTGACTTGTAGGAAAGAATATATCATGAACCTATGCTCGTGACAGTATATTATCCTGAAATCGAGCGTTTGCTATAGATCAGCTAGAATTTGCTAGTTAAATTCTTTGAAGAGTTATAGTCTTTACTTTTAATGACTGATTTAATAATATACTTATGTCTGCTTGAATAATATTTTAAAAGTAACACACAGATGCCTTTAAAATGTTGAGTTATAAAAAGAAAGGGGGAAAATCTGTACATGCTGACATGGAGCAATGAGCAGAGTACTTTGGTAATTGAAAAAAGCAAGGTGCCAAACTGTAAAATTATATGCTAATTCGGGGGTAAAACAGGAAAGAAATATGAATATGGTTGTGTACGCCTATGTGTTTGCTTATGTGTTTGCTTATGTGTGTGAAAAGACACACTGGAAGTATAGTCCAGAAACTATGTAAATGCTTGTCAGTGGGGGAAGGAAGAGAACACAATGGAATGGAGATGCAAGAAGAACCTCTCTGAATGTACCTTGCTCTCTGATTCTGGCTTCGGAAACATTCATGTTTTCATGTTGCAAGCGTAAAGTTAAATGAAAAGAAAACAGTTATGGACGGCAGACATAAATGTCACGCTTGTCTTTTTTTCTTGTTTATTCCTCTTTTAATCTGGGAAAAGGATTTGAGGCAGCTTCCATGAGAGCACAGGTGTGTATGTGTGTGTGTGTGTGTGTGTGTGTGTGTATGTCTATGTATATATATATATGTGTCTATATATATATATGTCTTAATCACTTTTATAAATTTTGATTTTTTGGTAATTGCTAGAAAATAAAATATTTGGGGAGTCTCTTGCCTGGTTAGTTATGCAACCAGATGGCATTGTGTACTGACACTTATTAACTCATTCCTACCTCTGAGAATTGGCCTAAAAACCAAAAGTTTTGGGGTAGACCCTGCCCATGCCACTCAAAAACACCACCACCCCTGACTCCCAGAGTTTGGGAAGTAATGTGCTTTTTATGGGTGAGCATTTAATAATCTGCTGACTTATATTTGGCTCCTTATGGTGAAGCACAGAACATAGGTGTGTGTGCAATCCATCCTGGCCCTGCCAACCCACGGGGGCAGTTCTTAATGAGTCGAATACAATGGAGGACATTTAAAATTAAAACGCAGCTACTTTTTGTTCCCCTTTTTTTCTCTCTTCAACTTCTGCTTTTACTTGTCTTATTTAAATGACCAAAATAACACAAAATGTCTGTAATTAAAAATATTTGAAAAGCTTAAATTTTTATTCTTGCTACCTACCCAAGATCTACATACTTTTTATCTTATTTTTATTTATTCTCGGTCGACTTACTTTTTAAAGCTTTTTTAAATGATCATGTCTTTTTAAAATATTTCCTGTGTAACTGCAGTTCACTTTGATAGCTTCTTTTCCATGTTATATGTTGGCAATCAGAATGAGTTCATTAGCCTCTATTTCTAGTGTATACGTTTGGTACCTTCCACAAAACATTAAACTTCCTGAGGTTGTGCACATTTTGTGAGGTCTATTCCTAAGTATTTCATGGATTTTAATACTATTGTAAGTAACAGTTTTTTTTTAAATTTCAATTTCCAAGTTTTCATTGCTACTATATATAAATATAATTGATTATTTTATATTTATATCATCTCCCCAATTTTCACTTCCCACTTCTAAAACAATAATAGACACTCGATAATATGTTTTTGAATTGAATTTTCCATATATGTTTCAACATTTAATATCTAAATTGACAAGTATATTATCCTTTCCGTTATACAGTCAACGCTAACTCAATATCCTTAACATTCTGATAACATATAGACATCGGATTCTTAGCATCTCAGACTTTGTATCTCAGAGAAGAAATCAACAAAGAGTGGTTCTTTTAATTGTTACTGTATTTAATGGAATAGTTTTTTCTTTTCAGTGTTACTCATTAGACTGTATTAGGCATTAATTTATCAGACAAATATGTAGTATATTGTCATCTTCATGATAATATATAGCTTATCCTTAAATTGTTATATTCCCACCAGAGCATTTTTTTAAACTTGGAAATGTTCCTGATTTCAAAATGGTATTTTGCTACTTATTATGTGATTTTACTTGTGACTCAAAGGTTGATTAAGCAAGGTGTTAATGAAACCTGTGTCACTTTAATCTCCGTATAGATGAGGTAACATTGCTTTAATTCATTCAGCAATCTCTTCTGTGTGCTTATGGTGCGCCAAGCATGGTGCAATGTGCTGGGTATAGAGTATGGGGTAAAACAAACATAATCCCACTAAGGTTGGGTTTAAAAGATATGTTCTCTCACTACTCCTACTTAACACCTTACTGGAGGTCCTACCCAATGCAATCAGGCAAGTAAAAGAAATAAAAAGTATACACCACTGGAAAAAAAAAAAAATTTGCTATTCACACATGACAAGATAATTTCCATAGAAAATCTCAAAAATTCTACAAGAAAGCTATGGACTAATATGTATGCTTAGCAAGGTCACAGGATAGATGCAAATTCAGTATAAAATAATCAATTGTATTTATATCTACTAGCAATGAAAAATTGGAAATTGAAATAAAAAAATACCTGTTACTTACAATAATCTTAAACTCCATGAAATACTTAGGAATAGATCTCACAAAATGTGCACAAGCTTGTATGTTGAAAACTACAAATGACAAGAATTTAAAGAAGACCTAAATCAATGGAGATGTGTAATGTGTTAATGCATCAGAAATATCGCCGTTATTAAGATATTAATTCTACCCAAACTGGCCTACAGATTAAAGATAATCTCAAACAAAATCCTTTGAAAAAAGACGAGGATGGGACTGAGGATGGCCAAAACAATTCTGAAAAAGGAGAGCGAATCTGGAGAACTCAGACTCCTGATCTCAAGACTTGCTCACCACAGTGCTGTGCTGGTGAGACAGATGTGCAAATCAGTGGAACAGCATGAAGAGTCAGAAACAGACCCTCACACACAGGGCCCATTGATTTTTCACAAAAATGCCGAGGTGATGAAACGGAGAAAGAATAATATTTTAAACAAATGGTGCTGGGACAATGGGACACCCATATGCAAAATAATAACCCTTGAACCATATTTCATGCTGTATATACAAATGAACTAAAAATAGATAATAAATTTAATGCAATGACAATACTTCTAGAAAAAAACATAGGAGAAAAGTCTTTGTGATCTTAGATTAGGGAATAATTTCTTGGATGCACATCAAAAGCACAAACTACATGCATAAACCACACATTTCTCACAATTAATTCATGAGAAGGTATATTAGTTGAATTCCTTTTTGAATATAAGAGGAGTCAGCTTAAACTAGCCTAAGTTGAAAAGAGGGATTTATTATGAATACACAGTTATGTTCCACAGAACCCAAGCCAATAGCAGTTTCCCTCAGGAAGGGACTAGAACCAGGGACCCTCCAGAGGCTAAGAATACAGGACTGATTCTTCTCAAGAGTATACTTTTTACTATAAAAACTCTCAGTTTTCTTTCTCCTTTGGAACACTCTGGGTATTGCCTAGTTGTGTTTCCAATTTGTAAATCTTAGGACCCTAGGACTCTTGATTCATTTAAGCTTGGTTGACAGGTGGCTGGCCTGGTAGGGTTTGAGTCCTTGGACCCACTACCTGTTGCCAGGAAACATGAGTGCAGAAAAGCACCCACAGTAGTTCCCAGGCAGGCCTTCTTATCTGCGCAGCCGGAATGTGCGGACATAGAATTTTTGGCCTCTCTGATTCCAAAGCCAGTTCTCCCAGTTTCTTCTCTTATGCTTCTTCTGGTTTGACCACATCCGTGCTGAGTTTGAGCTGGACTCGCTGCCAGAGGCGGACTGAGCTAAAGATTGCTTAGGAAGGGAGCCCCATTGGACTGAGGTAGGGCATCCTTGCAGGCAGGCCTGGGATCTGTGGCAGGTCAGGAACTGGGACACACTTGGGTGTGGTCCCTGTGGCCAAAGTAAAGACTGGACCTTTAGGAGAAGCTGAGTGGCCTGACCTGGGGCGGAGGCAGCGCTGGAGCTGCTCACAGAGAAACTTGTTTTGGTTGGAGGGGAACCTCTAAGTTTGTTTTTTGGTGAACTGCTTTACCCAAGAAATGTTCCAGTCATGTCTTAAAAGGCTTCGCTCCTCCACAGAGGGTCTGGTTTTCCTGAGTCAGTGATTTTGTCTCCTTCTGTCTAAGAAAGCTGCCAGTTTTTCTCCAAAAGAATGTTTTGCCCTTAGGGTAGACGAGGGCTCAGGTAGCTCTGGACCAAGACCCAGTCCTCCAAGCCTTTGAGTTAGTAATTTTCCAATTCTCTCCTAGTGCTGGTCCCCAGGTGGCGTTTGACCTGAGCCTGACACTAACTAACTCCATCAGCTCCAGTCGCCAGGATGTCTGCAGAGAACAGGTGACCATGACAGGCCTTATCTCGGGTTGACTGGGCTGCTTACCAGGGAAGAGTTGCTGCGTGAGGGAGGCCCCATCCCGGCTGTAAAGAAAAGCATCTTGTCCTCGCCCCAGCATTTCCCAAGAACTCTGCTTACTGCTTTTGAGGCATGTTTACCACAGGCACGTGCTCCTCTCCCCCTGACATGTCCATGCAGAACATGTGGCCCAAAGCTCAAAAAATGTGTAGATAGACAGCAAATTAAGTTTGAGATAGGTCGTTGGATAACAGTCTCCAATGCCAATTAATAATAGTCATTAAAGTTAAAAGTGACTGTGTTTTCTGAACCCCAGATGTTCCTTTTGGCTACTTGGAAAGCCAGTGTGGGAGGTGTAATTTGGAGGCAGAAATATTTAAGGCTGGGGTGAAAGGCTGGTGGAAGTGTGGGTTTTCCTCTTTGCTCTGGGCCCCAGTGGCTCCTGTTGCAATGGGCAAGTGTAGGACACCTGGGAAGGTCATGCTGGTCCTGGACAGATGCTACTCCAGGGGCAAAGCTGTCATCTAGAACAGCATCGAGGGTGGCATGTCAGATTGCCCCTACAGCCATGCTCCCACAGCTGGAATTGACCATTATCTCTGCAAAGTGACAGCTGCCATGGGCAAGAAGGAAATTGCCAAAAGGACAAAGATCAAGTCTTTCGTGAAAGTTTATAACAACTATCACTTTATGCCTACAGGTACTCTGTGGATATCCCCTTGGACAAATCTGTCATCAACAAAGATGTCTTCAGAGACCCTGCTCTCAAACACAAGGCCCAATGGGAGGCCAAGGTCAAGTTCAAAGAGAGGTATAAGACCATCAAGGACAGATGGTTTTTCCAGAAGCTACAGTTTAAAATTTTTTTTGCTTTAGTTATTAAAAGTCAAAAAAAAATTTGGCTGGTATATAAAAAGGAAAGAACACATTATTAGAACTGGAAAAAATGCCCAAGGCATTCGCTGGCTATACTAGACAACAATTTAGTCCAACCGTCCTCCCTGTGTGTGTCTGGCAGAAGCAAACCCTGAGACAACAAAAGAGAGTTAGCCAATGACATTCCTCTGGCCTCAGCGAGCTCCATTTCTTTCTTCTTACTGTTCTTAGGTTCCAGTGGGGAGGTTTGGGTGTGCCATGGGCGGTCTAAATGTTGAAGGGCCAGGAGGAGAGGCAGGGTGTGTAAAGCACCTGGACAAACAGTAATTAACAGTAAAAATAACAAGCACAGCAGCAGGTAGCGTTTACCAATTACATATCACATGCCCTACTATGCTCAGTGCTTTCATGTGCAGGTTGTCCAACCTGCAGCCCGTGAGCTGCATGCGGCCCAGGATGGCTATGAATGCAGCCCAACACAAAATTTAATTTACTTAAAACCTTTTTTTTTTTTTTTGCTCATCAGTTTTCATTAGTGTTTGTGTATTTAATGTGTGGCCCAAGACAACTCTTCTTGTTCTAGTGTGTCCTAGAGATGCCAAAAGGCTGGACACACTTGATAGTACCACCTCATTCGTTCATCCATTCTTTATTCACTCAATTGTTATTAATGTGTCAAGCAGCATTCTAGGTGCCAAGGATACAGCAATGAAAAACACAAAGCCTTGCTCTCATTAAGTTTACATTCTAATACAGAGACAGACAACAAATACATACGTAATGCAAAGTAGACAAGTCCTGAGAAGAAATATAAGTCTGAGCATGGATAAAGGGGAACAGAGGGGGACCTGGGAAGGTCATTCTGGTGAGTAGGTACCTGCTGTTCAGGCAGAGGGAACAGCAGTGCCTTGAGCCTGGGAAGGCCCTGGCGTGGTGGAAGAGGGAGCAGGAGAAGGGTGTTGGAGGATGACGTGCACGGGGTGGCTGGAGGTCTAAGTGAGAAGGGGAAGCCATTGGAGATCACGGTGCAGGGCTATTTCCACATAGGTTTTAAAGGAATTGTTCTAATTGCTTAGTGGAGAAAAGGCTGGGAGGCCAGCTGGGAGGCCAGTTAGGAGGGGACTGCATTTGTCCAGGAGGGAAATAACAATGGTTTGAAGCATGAGCTAACATTGGAGCATGCGAGAATAAGTGCATCCTGGAAATACTCTGAGTTTATGACGGCAGGATTTGCAGATGGGCTTGGATGAGGCCAAGAGTGAAGGCAGGTTTGGCCCTGAATGCAAACTTGCAATACCATGTACCGACATGGGCAGCACCAGAGGACGGGAGCTGATCTGGAGATGAGAATCAAGAGCTAGGTGTGGACATGCCAACTTTGTAATGCTTATTACACAAATGTCAGGGAAAGAGCTGAGGAGTAAATACATCTGGAGCTCAGAAGGCAGCCTGGAGATTAGATTCGACTGACATCAGCAAAAAGGTGCTATATGAAGTCTTGGGCCTGGCTAAGCCCGTCAAGGGAATGAGAAGATAAGAGATGCAGGATACTTCCATATTTATCGGTAGGAAAGGGACAAATGCTTAGGGCGTTCAAAGAAATGGGAGGAATCGAGAAAGTCACCAGCTATGTCAAATGCACGAAGAAGTTAAGGTGAAGACAGACATGGCCACAAGGGTTAGCAATATGTATTTCATTCATCTCAAAACTTTATGGGTACTATAATTATCCACACTTTACAAATGAGAAGTCAAGACTTAGAGAGGCTTAGTAACTTTTCTGGGGCTCACAGCAGTCAGTGATGGAGCCAGGGGTCCCACCCAGGCTAAGCCCAGGGCCTCACCACTTCCTGGCTGGGCTACCCTGGAGACACCATTTCCCTCCCTACTTCCAGTTGTGAGTCCTGGACTTTGTACCTCACCTCCCTGGTAAACACTGACAAAGCTCCAGGGAAGAAGCCTATCTCTGCTCCATTGAAGGGTGACAGATTATTGCAGAATCTTCTGAGAGAATGTTTCCAAATGAAGACAGAGGAAGGATAATATGGAGAATTTAAGAAAACCCTCCCTTACTTAACTTTGAGCTCATGATTGCTTCAGAATGTTCTTAGTAGCGTGTGTGTGTGTGTGTGTGTGTGTGTGTGTGTGTGAGAGAGAGAGAGAGAATCAAAATAAAAAAAATCTTTATACCAAAAATGTAGTGGGGGAATTTGTAGGCTTTTCTGTGTTTACAGGCTACAGACAGATTTGTGGGTGAAATTTAAGCTCTCTGTGTTTGTTCTTTTTCTTTTCCTCTTTTATGCTTAACGCACATTAAAGAAAAGGTAATTAGGACACTGTAGGACTAGCATAAATAGCCCTTATCCCTAAAGAATGTTATCTACTGACTGCAAAATATTTTGTATAAAAAGGCATTTTCATTTTTTGAAGAAAAAAGTAGCTATTTCACTGTCCTACTTTACACATATTACCATACTTTTTGGACCATAAGACACACCTAGGTTTGAGAGGAAAATAGGGGGAAAATTTGAAGCAAAAAAATGTGGTAGAATATTTAATAACATAAATAACATAATATTTCACCAATGTAAATGTAAACAGAACTCAACAGCTGCATTAACAACAATCATTCCTCCCAAATTTGCAGGGGATGCATCTTATAGTCCAAAAAATACCGTATTTTCAGCTGGCATATTTCTAAAACTAGTACTACTTTAAACATTGATTTTCAAATCTAAGTTCCCCAACCTAGAATTGAATGGATCTAGAGTAGGTAAGTTTTACAGGTTTTAGGTGCCATACAGCTTTTAGATGACAGTTACAAAATGACACTCTTACTTTAGTGTGAATTAGCTTCCTAGGCTGCCATAACAAACTACTACAAATTGGATGCCTTAAAACAACAGGAATGCACATTCTCCCAGCTCTGCAGGTCTGGGGTCCAAAATCAAGCTGTGGGCAGAGCTATGCTCCCTCTGAAGTTTCCGTGGGAGGGTCCTTCTTTGAGTCTTCCAGTTTCTGATGACCTCAGGCATTCCCTGGTTTGTGACATCAAAACTCTAGTGTCTCCCTTTGCTGTCACACCACACAAAGTCTCTGCCTTTTTCTGATAAGGACTCTGTGCTTGGATTTAGGACCTACCCAAAATCCAAGATGATCTCATTTTGTGATTCTTCATTATATTTGCAAAGATCCTTTTCTCTCTCTCTCTAAAAAAAAAGGTTTCATTTACAGGTTCTGGGGTTTAAGGTTTGCTGTATATTTGGGGGGCCACTATTCTACCCACTATACAATGTTTATGGGTGAAGAAGGGGAGCTGTAATAAATTCAACTGAAAGTAGTAACGTCACAGGGTAATCTGATCATAAATTCCAACCGAGCAGGTCATGGGGGTAGTCAGGGCTCTGGCACATAACCTTTTAAGTAAAATGTTGATTTTTGCCTTAAGCTAGCCCTGTTCATTGGTTCTGTGCATCTGGGTTAATAATCTTTTGACATTCCTTTTTCTGACCCCTGGGAAGAGTAACCACCCTGAAAAGAACACAGGATCTGGTTAACTATCCTCTAATCCAATCCCTGCCTTGCTTCCTCCTACCTTCTTGTAATCCTCCTTAGGTTCCCTCCTTAATTCCAAATGCAGATAAAAAACTGCATTTGAGATCTTGGTCCTTGGTATTGTTTTCAGTTTGGCTCAACTGAACTCTTACGAAACTGTGCAGGCTTCACGTTCTTACCTCATCAATATGCAGACCCTTTGGCAATCCTATTTTACTATCATAATAACTCAGTGAATTTTTGCTGTTTCTCCATTTTGTAAATCTAGCAACAGAAGCTTAGAAAAGGTGTCCCTAAGGCCACCCTTTTGTCAGGTGGTAGAACTGAGCCTTGGATGAAGGTGAGTCTGGCTTTTCAGCCCAAGCTTTTCCTAATCACACTTTGGAATGACTGGACGAGCAAATGCACACGCGGTGAACTTTCTGTTTACCGTAACCTACGAAGTATAGGTGGCTAATCACAGCTTAGGCCTGAAGGTGAGCAAGGTTTGCCATTCCCAAATATGCCTCTTTGGGAACGTCGGTTATTTCAGGCTGACTACCTTTAAGCTACAGCAGACATGGGAGAAACTCTAAAAATCAAGTAGAAGTTATCCTTTGTGAAAGAACATCTACACTCGTGAGGGAAATCTCCTTCTGTGAGGGTGTTATCGCAATCTCTAGAAATTCTTTTCAGTGGAGAAGGCAGACTTAACTCTGCATCACCCTTGTTTGCTGTGCTTTTCGCATCGCCTCCCATCACTGACTCTCTACGATCATCACAAGCTGAAGGTGGTATTTAACATGATGGCTCAGGTCATTCATTCATCAAGTCAGTCAGTTTGCCAGGGGCTCGCCCATGTCTACGGAAGGTATGCATGTTATTCAACTTTAATTTGTTTTTCTCTTGCTAATCCGTCTCACATCAATGCGATTATTAGACCAGCCAGAAGAACCTAGAAAGGTGGAGAAAATTTTTTCCCCCTCAGCATGCCCAACATGCTATCCAGAGCAATGGTTCCCAAGTTGGCCAGCATCAGCTCAGGAGCAAAGATAATACGAGGTCTTTAATAAGAGGAAATTATGGACATAAAATAAATGTATTCAATGAAGAACAACTTTCATGATGACACCATGTTTATTCTTTTCTGTTATTTATAAAATTATGACAATAATCATTGGTAGATTTTTTAAAAACATCCTTGGCAAAATAGATCGACCATTTTGAGTTGGAATCCTCTAAAAAAAGAGAAAGACTTCTGTGAGATCCCAATGCCTGGGAATGACTATTCTAGAGACAACTAAGCAATCAACAGCAGAGCCCCATTTGAGGGCAGGTAGGCAGGTGCCTTGGGTGGCGATTTTGAGATTGCAATAAGAATGACTTCTCAGAAATACCCTCTTTCCTACCAGGCCCAGCTGATTCTGAGCAGGCCTTCCTCAGAGTCCCACGAGTGCAGGAAGGGAACACCCCTTTGATCTGAACAAAATGGTTGCAACCTCTATCTTTTAAAGAGTTCTGTTCAAATGAGGTGCTTGGAGAGCATACATTTCTAAAGACTGAGAGCAAGGCAGCTAGAATCCAGGTAGGAGGGTGATTTAGGGGTGAGTAGAGGCGGGGGAACAAGGCATGCCCAGGAAGCCCAGGGGTGTTTGGTTGAGGAAACAGGGCTAGTGAGAGCAAGTCTTAAATAATGGGCATGCCCAGGATACTGGTAAACAAGGGCATAGAGCGAAGATAAAAGAATGGGAGGGATCTTGATGACATTACACTAAGTGAAACAGGTCAGACAGAAAAGGACAAAAACTATACGATGTCACTCCTGTGTGGAATATAAAATAAAAAAAGTAACAAACAAACAGATAAAGCAAATTGAAAATAAACTCATAGATATGAACAACAGAATGGTGATTACCAGAGGGGAAGGAGAGTGGGGGGAGGGTGAAATGGGTCACACAGATATCAAGTTATAATGTTGCATACCTGAAATTTATATAATTTTATTAACCAGTGTTACCTCAATTTAAAAGAGAAGAATGGGGATGCCATATTTTGCCTGTTTATTCCTCAAAGCAAAAGTCCAAAGCAAAATAAACACTACAAAAGAAACTCTCATGATGTCATAAAAAATGGACCAGTTTCCACATGGAAATGTCAGACGAGATGGAATGTCAGATGGAATCCTTACAGTTTCTCTAATTCAGGAGACTGGAGTCATGTGGGATTTCTTTCTCGTTGTGTTCCTACCATTGCTGGTGATTGAAATGACCGACAGGATAAATACAGGTAATTGCAATCTCACCCTCACCCACATTTCACAACACTCAGCCTTACCTAACAGAATCGATCTGGGACTCACAACTTCAAAAAGAATATCCTGTGTCAACAGTAGATCACAAAATATAAGACACGATTAGGCTTGTACCATGACCCCAGAAAGGGCGTGGTGTGTGACACACTTCATTTTTACTGTCCCCTTGGTGAGTCATGAATCACTGCACCCAGTAAACTGCTGACACGCTTCGAAGCAGAATTCGTTGCTCTGGCAGTAAAACTACCCCTCTTTGCTGAGTAGCTGAAAAGTTAAAAAGCCACCTTTATGAGGTAACAAGTATTAGGGCAACATCAGAAAGATTGTATATGACCAGGACAACTGGGACTATACTCCGCATAATGGATTTATTACATCTGCTATATAGTTGCTTTTTTTTCCTGAACCAGATTATGTTGAAATTAAAAATGGTCAAGAAACAGATCTGATGCTATTTCTCATTTGTAAACATTTCAATAACTATTAGGAGACAAGGACTTGGGGATGACAAAGGAGAGAATGATCTAGGAACATTTTTTCACTGTGAGAGATCTGACCCTGAATTTATATTGTACCTTTATTGATTTGTGGATGAGGGTAGGATTAAAGTATTTGTAAGTTTGGACTACAGTGGATCTCCAGTGAAAACACCAAGCAAATACTCTCAGCGTCTGCCTTCCAGGACAGCGCTGGAGATCTGTCAGTATGATGACAAGCCAGATGGAATTTCTGTCCTTGGGGTGCCTATACTCTACACAGGACATAATATATGTGGGTGCATAACTCTAATGAGATA
>PVKM010008759.1:20164-38434 GCA_004027735.1 Carollia perspicillata
AGGGCTCCTAATGACAAGCAGTGGAGAGCTGGGTTGGAAGACAGGATGGGCCTCGATTGTGAGAGCTTTGAAAACCAGACTGAAGAGTCTGACTTTTATTTTGTATATGATTATTGCAGACAACCCTATTGTTTGCCAACTCAGCAGATAGTACTTACTCCCTGTTTTCTTTGCTAACAGAGCCACAGTGATCAAAAAGTTTGCACTTTGTAGACCATTAGTATTTATAAAATAGCTTTGTAGGAGTTTGGTGAGAAGAGTGGGGTTTGAGCTGATCAGTTCTTTCTATGAACAGCCCTGGAGTGATGATGGAGGTGTGATAGGAGGGAGAGAGACTTGCAATAGCCAAGAAGACAAATACAGGTTGTGAAGTTTAGCAGCAATAGGACACATCTGGGAACCTTCTAGAATAAAAAAATGTACAAAACCCACTTCACAACGTACTGGAAAGGCAATGACTTTCTGAACAGTTGGGAATGACGACAACACATTTATTCTGATTTGGTTCATTCCAGCAGACAACTCGATCCCACCGCAGAGCTATGCAATCTGCACGATCCGAGGCCAGCGCCCAGCTGGAAGGCCCTCCCTCCGCTCTGCCCTATGCTGTTGGCACACTTTGCCGACACTCCAACAGTGTCAGCGATTTGTCAAATGTAGATGGGCTAAGTGGGTTGAATTGTGTCTTCCCAAAAGCTATGCTCAAGTCCTAACTTCTGGTACCTGCGGATGAGATCTTGTTTAGTGAGAGGGTCTTCGTAGATGTAATCGAGTTAAGATGAGGTCTAAGGAAGTAGATCCTAAAAGTTCTCATCACAAGAAAAAAAAACCTTTTTTCCTTTTTATGTGTGTGTTTCTATGAGATGGATGTCAGCTAAACTTCCTGTGGTAATCATTTCACAATGTATGTTGTCAACTCACTTGGCATACCTTAAACTCATACAGTGCTGTATATCAGTTCCATCTCAATACGCTAGAAAGAAAATGTTAAGGCCCCACTGAATGAGGTGGGTCTTTAACACAATGAATGCTGTCAGTAGGAAAAAGGAAGATTCGGATGCAGAGACACAGCAGACAGCAGGGCGGAAGGGCATGCAAGGCGGAGGCCGGCAGAGCCAGAGGTTGACATTATTCTGCCACAAGCCAAGAAGTGCTGAGAACTGCCACAACCATCAGACGTTAGAAGAGGCAAGAAACACTTCTTCCCTAGAGCCTTCCAAGGTCCTGCGGACACCTTGATTTTGTATGTCTAGCATCGAGCGAGACCTTTGAGCAAATTCATTTCTGTTGTTTTAAGTCATCCAGTGTGTGGTCATTTGTTATGGTGGTACTAGGAAACTAACACATTCACCAATCACTGGGATTAAAAGACAGACATTGTCACGCTGGATGAGAAATAACTATACGATGTTTGGAAAAGACACACTTTAAAAAGACACAGACAGGTGGAATGTAAACAAATGGAAAATAACATACCACACAAACTAGCCGACAGGAGGCTGTTGGGGCGATATTAGGATCAGACCAGGTAGACTCTAAAGTAGGAGGAGCATCTCCTACTGATAAAATAAGATATTCAGCAGAAACTCATAACGATCTTAAATTGTATACACCAGCAACATGGCTTTAAAGCATATGAAGGAAGTACTAGCAGAACTAAAAGGAGAAAAAAGAATTCACTTTCTAGTTATAGATATGAACAACACACACCTCCCAGTACCTGACAGCATGAACAGTGGACCAAAAAAAAATGAGGTTTTGTGGAAAGTGACTTCAAACAGTGATCTTGATAGGGGACTTAAGAGTTGAAAAACTTTAGTTTAAGGTAAATAGTTATAAACCTAGCAAGTAAGGTATATGTTAAAGCTTTTGTTTCAGAAACTACAGGTTAGGCCCATCCTGGCTCCTAGGAAAACAGCTGACCTCCTGGGGCCCTGCCAAAGATTACCGCCTAGGGACTAGTAGAGGCATCCAGGCCATTGTGCTCCTGGGAGAGACAGACAGCCACCCGCCCCTGGGAACAGCTAACTGCCCAGGACAGGAATGTTGCAGTTTCTTCTACCTGACCCTCCCTCAATTTCAAACCCCCTCACTGCATCTTGTTTATTCCTTGCTATAAAAACCCTGGCCTGGAAAGAGAAGGGAAGATGGTCTGTTAGGGTATGAGCCCGTTGTCTTCTCAGATCGCCGGCCATCTGAATAAAGCGCCCATAAAGATTCAATCACTGTCATTGCCATTGGGTTCGGTAGTGACAGGCAGCCCGAATGCCAGTGTCTTTTCCAGTTTCAATCTAATCATAAATTCCTAACTGAGCAGGCCATGGGGGGTAGTCATACCTAGGCACGTCTTCTTTATTAAAAGTTTTATCTTTGCCTTAAGCAAGTCCTGTCCATTGTTTCTTTGAAATGCCTCCCTCAAGATCCCCCAAGAGAGCACACAATCTTAACTCTCCTGTAATTTCATTCCCAGATTTCATCCTCCCATCTGCACGTAATCTTCCTTATGTTCCCTCCTTACTTCCATAAAGGAAGCTGAAAACTGTTATTCTCCAAAGCATTTACCTCAGTCTGTGCAGGTTTGGACATTCTTATGCAAAAAAAAAAAAAAAAATCAGAACACGTAACAACTTATTTGAGTTATGCAATTTACCAACTTAACTTGAGCAATGAGCTGAACTAGTGCAGAAAACTTACTTTGCCCCACCGACAGATGGCATAGGGTGTCTCCAAACTGTTGGCAAGATTTGAGTGGCTTCAGAAATATACAAATGACGACAAGACTAGAATTATAAATACAACGATTTATTTGGTGGTGGTATGGGGGTTATTGGTGGTTAAGAGGCCAAAGCAGTGTGAGCATAGGAGCCAGTGTGGTTGACAACCAGGGAAAAGAGGCAGAGTGCAGGCCCGGGAAGCAGGACAGCCTTTCTCTTCTCCCTGGTAGCGGAGGAGAGGTGAAGCTGTAAATGGGAAAATGAGATAAGGAGGGGATCAGTGGAAAATTATGGGAGGCTACAGAGTACAGGGGATGAGTGAGGACTTTAAATCACACTGCATGAGTTTGAATCCAGTTCTAAATCTCACTAGCTGTGTGATGTTGGGCAAGTTACTTCACCTCTCTGTGCCTCATTCTCCTAACTGGACATAAAGTATAACAATGCTACTAGTGTCATGGTGAGGATTAAACATGGTGAAAAGATTTTTATGAAGATAAACAAGTTGATAAGGTTATTGTGTTCCTGGCACACTATTCAGATGCTGGATACTTCTGGGAAGAGGCATCTCAGGGAAATTGCTCTAGTTGTGGGTGTCCAGGCAGTTGAAGGTCCTGGTGCAAAGGTGCAGGGCAGGACAGAGGGTGCCTGGTCAAGGACCTCCAGGCATTTTAATGTCATTGGAAAGAACCCTGAGGAAGGTGGCCTCTGGAGCATCCCAGGGCAACGAGTCTGGAAAGCACAAGGGCCCTTCTACTGGAATTAGTATCTTCACCTTTTCTCCAGCTCTTAAGTTTAGTGACATTTTTTGATAATGAAGGCTCCACCTTGCATCCAGGTAATAGGTAAAAATTGGAAGCAACCTACATTTGTATCAATAAGGGAATAAATAAATTAATTATGGTATATTTGATGACTTCTCCAGTGCAGTTCAAATAAATAAGTTGGTTTAATACACAGCAACCTGAATGACTCAAAATCTAATGCTAGAGAAAAAAGTAAGTGTAGTGTAGTAAAATTTATGTAACTTTTCAAACACAAAGAAAGCAACAATACATGATGTTAATGAAAGCATAATACAAAAAAATTAATAAAAACCCAGACTAGATGGAAATATACACAGGTCTGGGACTAGGAACAAAGTTGACTCAACTGTCATCTAGAACATTCTATCTTTTCATTAAATATCTTAAGCAAAAAGAGCAGTTAATTCTAAGTGAAGGTTCATTGTTTTCTTATACTTTCTCTTATTTTTCTGTATTTTCTCTTACTTCAAAAAGTTTTCATGCCCACTGTAGAAAATTAAGCATAGAAGAAGCAAATAACTATTCAGATATAATCACTATCACCATTTTGTCCTATCATGATGTGTGTTTAAAATTGTACTGATAGATTTATAATTTTTTTAAGCTTAATGTATTATATTTTCCTTTGTCATCACTTAAAGATATGGCTTTTAGTGGCTACAAAATAGTTCATCTTCTGCATGTATTCCAATTTATTTTATCATTTTTCTATAACTGGATATATTTCCAACTATTTTGCCTCTATAAATAATGAGACTGTGAACAGTGTATATTTCTGATTGCTCCATGAAGATAGATTTTCAGGGATAGAATTATGTGTTCAAAATGTATGGGTGTTTTCAAGGCTATTGATACACATTGCCAAAATGGTTTTCCCACAGTTTAGGCCAATTGACACTCCCACCAGCACTGTATGGGATACATGCTGATTTTAAGGTCCTTTAATCCAATATAAGACTCCTAACTCACCCCACCTCTTTCGCAAGTTTGTTTTTCCTGGTCCTCCAGGCCTATTTTCTTTTGGATTTCCTCTCATGGTCCTTGAGGCTTCAGGAAGGGAGTGGCTTCTGGCTGGTGGGCGATTTCCCTAATATTTGCTCCTGTGGACAGCTCAGAGCCAGCCTCTTCCCTCTGATGAATTCAGTCACTTCCAGTCAGGAGGGTCAGGGCGTCTGACCACAGCTCCCCACCTCCTGCTCTGTGGCCAAACACATACACTGCCATCTTCCTTCACAGAGGGAGGACAGTCTGCTGTTTTGTAGTTGTCGCTGTCTTCCGTCATTAGGCAGCCAATGACAATACTCTCAGCCACAACACAGATTCACCTTTCCAAACGTGACAATCCACTCCTGATATTCACTAAGGCTGGCAAAAATCCCTTTCATCTGGGAACACCTCTCAGTACCTGAAACAGATCTAATCTGTTTCTAATTCTAATTCTAATCCTGATTCTAATCAGTGGGCTGCTGATGAGTAGCAAATGGTCCAGTGAAAGAACTAATGGTTTCGTCTTGGCCTATTAATTGACATGTAACATGTACAGGGAGTGGCAAAAGTAGGTTTACACTTGTTTGTATGGACAATGATAATACAGCGATTAATAAATAATACAAGAATGGACTCTCTGTATCGCATACTCACAACTGTAAATCTTCTTTTGCCCTGTATTGTGTTACAGCCCACAGACTCACCTTTAGCATATCTGTAGAAATAAGCCCCAACTATTTTAATAGAGCCTTCTACCTTGTTATACTATATTGCTTTTAAAACGTACATTGATATAAAGTAGAAGTTATTTGCACACCCAGCTGTCACCATAAGATCTCCATCCTTTCAGGATTTCAAAGTAGAAAAGTAGCCACCCCGAACTGCTCTAAGGATACATAGCCATATGCTCACCATGACCCACATGCCTGTCGGGCCTTATTCTCTGCCAACTTTCCTCCTCAAACCTCCTTGACCTTCTTTCTACAGCACAAACACAGCATGTTCCTTCTGGCCTCAGGGCCTTTGCACATATTATTTTCATTGCCTGGAATAGTTTGCTTCCTCTTAGAAATTATTTCTGACCCAGCAGGCCCCACCACAGGGTCCTTTTGGCCCAGTCTTAGTGGAAACTGTTAGATGAGCTGAAAAATCACAGGAAAGACTGTCCCTGGGCCCCCAGGCCACATCTGGGCCCTGTGATGCATGTTATTACAGAGTCTGTGTGTTTGCTTGTGATGTTTCATAGTTTTCAATTCTGTGTTTATTTGTGTCGTTGTTGGTTGAGGTCTGTCTCTCCCATTGATCTGCGAGCTCCATGTGGGAAGGGACAGCTTTTCCTTACCACCAGAGCTCATGTCAGCACAATGTGAGGCTGACAGGTACTGAATCAACTCCTGTCGAACTCCTCAGTGGGTACTGACATACAGAGGCTGATGGCCTTGGCTGGGTTGGTGTTTGTTTTAGTCATGTACAGCGCACTCCTCAGAGGCGCCCGCAGTGTAGATAAGCCAGAGAACGGGAGGCAGTTTTGCACCTTGCCTCCTGCAGGCACAGAGGGAAGGGCCAGCAACCAGAGGGTGGGGGGCTGGTCTTCCTTAGACAGTCCCTCTCGTATCCAGCTCCTTCTCTAAAGAAAAACCCCGGTTTGGTGGGCCTGCATTTGCCATCTCTCTGTTGTGGGCAGGATGTTATTGTTGTCTTTTCTGTGTTTCCACGAAATAACAAGGGAGCATGTTTATGCTAAGAGCCCTTTGTCGAGCGTTTTCAGTGCCGCTGCACCCCTTCCAGGCCTTCACTACTTCCGGGGGGGGGCAAAGGGGGGGGCCCTGCCTCCGCCTTCCACAGACCCTGCACTCTCCTTCGTGTCCTCCGCCTGGTTTAAGTCGGTGCAGCGCGAAGGAGCCAGGCGCCGGCACCGGCGCCGCCGTCCAAGGTCGGGGAGTGCTCTGCTCCTTCCCCTTGAGTGGCAAACATTACTCCCTGTAAATTGTGGCGAATAAAGTCAACCCCCTGAGTTCATCTCCCCAAACTGAGGGGAAGCTGGGTTTGCCGCCCCAAATACGCCTTTAGGAGCATTGACCATGTTAAGTTGGTTATTTTTAAGAAACAAAAGGCTCAGAAAGAAACTTTGAACTTCCCTGTAACAGCCTAGAAGAATTTAGATAGAGGACCTGCTCCCGGAAGGGAGATGCCGTCACAGATAACTGCGGTTTACTCTGAACTAGTGCGCAAGAGGGAGGAACGGAGCAAGGCCCCTTGGTTCAAAGTCTTCCCCGGGTCCAACTGAGAAAGGCAGCCCAGCAAACATTTATTTACCAAACATTTGCTTTTCTGTCTCCATGTGCAAATCGCCCTCCAGCCCTTTGAGGCTCAAACCACGCTCCTCTGCCCTCCTCCTCCTCCGCTCAAGATGGCACAGAAACCTTAACCACCAACCTGTCTTGGGTCCCACATTCTTATAATAAATTTGGACATTTTCCCCTGTTCATCTGTCTCATGTTAATTTGCTTATTAGTCCAGCTGGAAGGATTTAGAAGGGTGGGAGGGATATTATTTCTTCCCTCCCCACAGAACCTTTCCCAAGCCAGACCCCACCCTACCTTCCCAGCCTTCCCTGGGCGCAGCTCTGGCTTGTTCCCGACTCCCAGCCAATCTCATCTGCTCGGTTCAGTCTCAGTCTGCTCTGCTTTCTGGAAGGATCGCCCTTCCTCCGACCTCCCTTGGCCACCCTTGGCAGCCTGTCTGGGCTCACCCTGCAGCCCTCCGCGTCTCCATGCTTCCAGTGTGGAATGTGGTCAGACCTGCACATGGCTGGTTTCCTTTCCAGGCCGTAGACGCCTTGAAAGCCGGGGCTCCACCTTTTTATCTTTGCAGTTTCTACATGTAGTGCACACAGAGTAAGCAAATGGCTTTCTGGTTACCAAAGTATTGAAAGGATCAGTAATTAGGTATCCCTGATGTCGTATAAATTGAATCTGCAAAAGGGATCTTTGTTTGCAACAGTCGTTTCTTCCTCTGAACTAATGTAAGGGTGTAAACAGGCTTTCCTTTGGTTCTATGGGCAGAGGAGGAAGGTATGTGCTGACGGATTATGCTCCCGTGGCTGTGTATCCGTTCATGTGTGTATCCCGTATTCGGGCTGCAGCCGGTAGAGACTGTTCTATCAGCACTGGTGCTTTACTGTTCGAAGGGTGAGTTGACTTTAGATGTGACAACCAGGAGCTGCAGCTGAGATCGGTGACCTGGATTTTAGGGCACAGCTGGGCAAGGTCATGCCTGCCCTAAGGCCCCTCTTCTCAGTCGTAGTTACTGGGGCACAGAGTAGCCGCCGAACCTTCTCATCTCTAAGACCTGGGCTGACTCTAGCAACCTTCAAAATAGGGGCCACAGGAAACTGTTTCAAGCCAATGACCTGGCGATGCCTGGCAGTGCAAGTTCACGGCGTTTTAGGACGCCCTAACAGAATAATTCTGTATGTGCCAGCCAGAGTCTGTTGGGTATTCTGCAATGTGTTTTATGGTTCTGTCGAGTTTTAGGTGTTCTTTTGAAAGTAATGTGTGTTGTGCATATTTAAAAATGTGAACAGACATAATTTCTAAATCCTTTGTTTTTTCAGTGACTACATTACATTCAAATCCCTATCTTTTAGCGGATGTGTTTCCGAGTGTTGGCAATAGGGTTTTATGGATTGACAGACGATCTTTGATTTTTTTTAAATTATCAAAAAGTCAAAATAAAAATTCTGAATTAAGCACAACAAACAAACAAACAGACAAACAAACAAAACACAGCCCAACAATCTACAAAGCTCTGGTAAATGTTAGAATGGGCTCAGGAGTTGGGGGTGTGGGTGTCTACCTCAGCCTCAGGTTGATTGAACTTGATTTTGAACAGGTTATTTTCTTCTCTCAGATTCAGCCTCTTCAGCTGTAGCTCAGAGACAAAGGTGACACCACCCTCCAAAGAAGGGAAGTAAATAAAATAATGCATGGAAACATATCCTTATACTAAAAGGCCGTATATACATTCGATTTAAGCAGTAAGCCTAAGATGTGTTTCGGAGCTGTTATTTCTATGTAGATCTTTTGTAAAAAATTTCTGCTCAGTGACAGGTGACAAAGTTGCTCATCTGTCATAAACTAGTTTGTAAAAATCATTTATCTTTCCTTTCTTCTCTGCACTATCACCTTCGTTTTCAAGAATTGTAAAAAACTAGGCCTTATTTTCGATGACAGACATCATCCTAGTGGTCACTCTGTCTGTGTGTTCCATGTCACCCCTGTCCCCGTTGAGCCATTAGCCAGTCCTCAGTGTCGGGGAAGAGGTTGCTGGTAAGGTGCTGGCCTCCTGGTACCAGGTGACCAGAGAAGCACTCCCGGGCATGAGGTTTTAGGACAAGGTTCTCCCGAATCTAATTTTTCTTGTATCATTTTAATCAGATGCTGATAGAAATGAATAGATCAGTGACCTCTCATCAAGCTTTAGAAAATTTCTTAGGTAGAAGCTATTTAACAAGAAAAGTCGTTCTTCAGGTCCTCTTTGAACTTTGTGGGTTTTTTTTTTTTAATTGGAATAAAGTTATTTGCCTTAAGGACTTTTGTAAGCCCATGACTTTCCTATGAAAAATTTTCAATTGAAATAATACACTACTCACTATACAGTTAATTATCATTTTCTGGAGACTCAAAATAGTTGAGAAATATTTAAAACTCCTGTTCGAGGACCATTTTCACCATTGTGAAATGCACCTACGTGGTACTTAGTGACTATTTTAGTAACTTGCTGCCATATTAATAAAATACGATGTCCTAAGAAGGGAAAGACTTTGGTATCTTAGTACTGCAGTGCTCTTTTAGAGACGCTGAGTTGGCACTCTGGCTGGCACTGGCGAGGCAAGGGCATTCCATTATTTGAAGAGCATCATATGATGCCTAATGACCTAGAGAAAGTGTGACCACGCTTTCTATCTTACCTGAAAGAGCTTTGTGGGGATAATGCTTAAGGCCACATTTTCTCATTTGTCTTTTTCTTTCCCTTACATGCAAGTCACTAGTTTTAGGGTAGATCTCACAAAATCACTGAGGGGGTATTGCATCTCAAGCCCTTTCTTCTAGATTGCAAAGCTTGTCTTTGATGGGTTGCAGCCTTATCTACTCACAGGCCTGTTTAATCCATTGGAACTACCAACTTTGAAAGTCATCTGAAGGTTTATGTAGACTTAGGCTTTGCAAACCATTCTAGTCTGGCTAAAATGCTACTGTCATTTAAAATAATACTTTGTAGCTCTCTAAAAATGTTCAAGCTCACTTCTGAATCATAAATACATAATATGTTTAAAATGCATATGTGAAATAATTCATCTATTATATTTAGGGAACTATTTGTTTTATGCAAATTATTGCTAATGTTCTTAACTCAGTTGGATTAAGTCAAAAGGCAAAATTATTACTGGTTAGAATTTTTTAGTGTAATAAACATTTTATTCCTTAAAAATAATATTTTGTCAAATTTCAGTTCCTTTTATTTAAAATATTTGAAATAGTTTTGTAGGAGATAATTTTCCAGTTTTACATGTAAAGTGAGAAAAGTCATATAGTGTATGAGATTATCAGTTGTACAATTACAACAAGAGTCTTCACAAGGGCTTGTCCTAGCAAAATAGGATTTTCTAGAGCTGATGTATTTTTATTTAAAAATAGTTGATAAGTTGAAGTTTATTTTTTCTTTTATCCTTAAATAATATTTTAGGCATACATAATTATTTTAGTCTCCTAAGATCTCAGTGGCTGAAACAATCCATTTCAAGAGGTAAGGACAATTTCCTCCAATGATAGCAAAAAAGTAAAAGGATTAATTATTACTATTATTATTTTTTTTGCTTAAGATTGTAATAAAGTTAATGGTAACTGCATCATGGAAATGCCTAGCACCCTTTATGCTTTTATCATGCATTTTAGCAAAGAATTCACGTTTATCTTAGTATTGTTGCCCAACTGGTACATGTTTTGCCCTGCTGACGAGATAATTGGTTGCTCGGGTCAGAAGAACATCTTAAAATTCCTTTGCAGGTTGTTCATCAGCACAGGGGGGACGGGCGTGCAGACGGGCCGCCAGCTATCTGGAAATGAAATGGAACGTCTGTCAGCATCCACCGCGTCGCAGACGGCGCTATTGCCACTCCTGCAAATTAATACTCAGAGAAAAACTGTGACGCCTGTGTAATGGAATACAGGTGTGTCAAATGCAAAAGAGCTTTTAAAGATTCCCGAGATCGTATTTATATTTGGGTTACAATTTCTTTTTTAGAGGTATATGGATAAACGTCTATTTAGTTATATAAAAATCACCCTGTGCATGAACCCATTAACAGGAATGCTTGCCAACTAATGGTGGTAATTGCTCTAGGTTTCTTCACTTTCTCTTTCCAGATCCCTTCCTTACCAATATTCTGCATTTGTGAAACAGCAGATCTTCTAGAAAGCTATGGCCTATGCTAGCATTTCCCCTGATCAATGATTCTCCTTGAAATTCGAGTGTCTCACAAATTGTTAATAGTTGTTTCATAAAAAATGGATTTTCCTGGCTGTGTTAGTCAGGGCTCTCCAGAGAAACACAACTGATAGTAGGTGTGTATAAACAGAAATATATTTATTATAAAGAATTGGCTCATGTGATTATGGAAGCTGGCACGTCCAAAATCTGCAGCGTGAAAGCTCAGGAGAGCTGACAGTCTGAGCAAACGTGGTCTGAGGGCATGCTGGGAAATCCCTCTTGCTTGGGGAAGGTCATTCTTTTTGTTCTATTCAGGACTGCAAATGCCTAGGTGAGGCCCACCCACATTATGGAGACAAAGCTGCTCTATTCAATTTTGAATTTAAATGTTAATCTCATCCTGAGGGATTTGGGCCATTAACAGCCCTGCCTGGATTGGGTGTTGTTATTTTATATTGACTTTAATCACAGGGCATGGTACTAGTAGTAAGAGACACCCTAAGGGATCTCCCACGTTCCAGACGTACTCCTCCTTGGCGCCATTGTGGAGCAGTAATCCAACTTCCCCTTGGCAGTCAGGATCAATCACCCCATCCGGCACGTAACCCCCTTTTTTCCCTGTCCATTCAGAGGCATGAGGAGCCCAAAGGAGCTGGGCGGCTGTCTTAATGTCCAGTTCAGTTGGAGTCACTGTTGCGTCTCCCAGTGGAAGCATTTCTCCCTTTGGAACTAAGGTAGCTAGGCCGTCAGACTTGGAGTGTAAGGTTATGGGGACAGGAAGCACACGCTTTGCTAGTGGATCAGTAGGGGTAACAGTGAGTGGTGCCACTCCCATTTCCACCCCTTGATTCTTGGCTATCAGAGAAACAGCATGTGCTGGACACTGACACAGAACCTATACAACCTTCTGGAGAACCTTGTCCTAGCCCTGCAAGGTACTGCTGCCTAGCTAGTGCTGTAACTGAGTCTTTGAAGGGCATTAAGCCAGCTGCTTCCGGGTGGTGGGGAATATGGGAAGGACAGTAAGTCCACGAGCATAGGCACGTTGCTATATTTCATTTGCTGTGAAGTAAGCTCCTTGATCAAAAGCAATTCTCTGTGTCTATCACGATGGTGGACAAGGCATTCTGTAAGCTCATGGATAGTAGTTATGGCAGAAGCACTGCAGGCAGGGGGGAAATCCATGTCTAGAGTAAGAGTCTATTCAGAAGAACAAAATGCTGCCCCTTCTACGATGGAAACAGTCCAATGTAGTTACTCTGCCACCAAGGTAACAAGCTTATCACCTTCTTCTGGCACCAAATTTTGTGTTAGTCAGCATTCTCTCGGTCTGAAGGCTGACAGGCTGGAGGCTCAGGACAGACGTTCATGCAGTTGAAGTCTGAGGCATTCTGCTGGAAGATTCCTTCTTGTTCAGTTTGGGTCTTTAACTCATTGGATGAGACACATCTACATTATGGAGGACAATCTGCTTTACTCAAAGTTCAAACGTTAACTTCATCCCCAAACACCCTCCAAGCTGACACATAAAAGTAACTATCACTCAGGCCAAAAACAAACAAACAAACAAACAAACAAACAAACAAACAAACAAAAATGGGGAAAGGAACACTGTATGGTTCAGTCCCCTTCGGGGGGAGAATCACGTTAACATAAAGGCCCTGTGTGAAGATGCCTGTTTTACATTTCTAGAACCCTGTTTATCCCACGTGTGTTTGCTCATGGAAACCTCCCCAGCCCCTTTTCTTTTTTGTAAAACATGTTACTCTCTTGCTGGATACCAGTGTTTAGAGGAACACAATCGGGTAAAAAACTGGTCTATGAAATGCTGTCTATTTAAGCAGGTGGCTCATTTGTGGATTAAATTGATGATACAAACTTCATTAATTGGCTTCATTAACTAAATGGGTATTAGTAGCCTATTGGGTATTTATGCATTTGATTCGTTGGATGTTTCCTATCAGCTCTGTTGTCTAAAGCACACAGTACCGATGAATGGGAAGTGAGGGATGGGAGCAGGCAGTGTCAAATCATAAACATTTAGGGTGATGTCTAAGTAGATCGGGGAGGGGGATCCTACTGCTGGTTTTGATTCATTCCTTGATGAAAAACCTGATTGAACAAAGGACAGTAGCAGAGAGGTCATGAGAGGTGCCACCGACTCAGTGTATAGAGAGGGTCCCCTGCACAGGATTCCACACACAGCAGGTCAGGTGTAAAACACCAGGTGCGCTTACAATATTGTCAACACTTATGCAAAAGTGCCCTCTGAGAAAGACACAAAGAGAAAGGGGATCGTAAGTAAAGGCATACAACACAGCCACTCTTCCTTCCCCTTGCATATGCGTAGGCATATGATTTCTTTTTCAACTCCAGGAAATAACGAAGCATCTTCAGTCGCGTCATTCTGGAAAACTCGATGAGTACATGTCTGAGGGCAGAAAGGCATGGGAATATGATAGGACTTGATAAACAATTTTCTGAGGTTGAAGTACTTGATGAAACACTTGTAGGAATGTGATATTCTAGGTGGGTCACAGGGAACTGTCAAGCTGTATAACTTTCATGAAACCATAGGCTGTTTGCTCAGTTAATTCATAGATGATTACCCTGGTGAGATAGTGATCACCTCCAGCTTTAACCCCTTTCACTTTTCGCTCAACCTCAGCCATCATCCCTGGTCCTCACAGTGGAAGGGGTTGTTGTAGAGAGACGGGGGGGGGGTGTAGAAAGCAGAGAGGTGGGGAGCTGATGATGGAGAGCTGTTTGATTTGGACAAGATGCCCTTGGAAAGGATGATCTCTTAAAGGGTGACCCGTGTGTCGCATTATGGAGCCCACTCCTGCCCCACCCCCAACCCATTCTTCTGAGCTAGAGAGGCCTCTATGATGGTTGGGGGGCTACCTGTTTTTCAGCTGGTTGTCTCAGTCTCCGCTGGGTGTGATGGTCAAGTTTGGGGCAGCTGCAGCACCCAGTCTGCCCAGCAGCACCCTGCTGCTACCTGGGCTGGGGGTGGCAGGTGTGATGCAATCTGTAAGGTAGGGCAATTCAACTTTACCAGTGAGGGACAGGGGACAGTGAGAAGCTGACAGAAAAACTGCCTGCCCTCCCCCCACCTCCCAATCTTGCCTGAGTTGCTGAGGTTCCTGACAACCTTTCTGGAGATGTGTCTTTGTGAAGTTGTGGCCATCTTGGTCACAACCTTAAATTTGTTCCCTCCTTTCCTGCTTTGTTTACCTTGTCCTCTCATCCTGCAACCCCTGAAACAGGTAAGCTTTGCTTTAGGGCTCTGGTGAGTAAATATGATGCCCATATAATAGTGTGTGAATTATTTGGGCCCACAGGGGAAGCCGGAACTGATAATGGGAGTGGAATTATAAACTTCACCAGGTAGGGGGAGCCTTCGACTCAGCTGCTACCCAAGTAGCAAGGGCCCTTGGGCTGCATTTTGAGAGAATTGAAATGAGTGCCCGAGTCTGGGGCTGAGTCCCCTGAGAGGCACAGACTGGCTGTGTGCAGCTCTGGGCTGGGCCAGGTTCTGGTGCTTCCTGGGCCCATCTCCACTGAAGCCCCTCCAGCTCAATGCTGCTCTCCCATCTTCATTGTTCATTCTCCTCCTCCCCCTTGCCCCCACCCCACCCCCAGCTCCGCTCTAACTAGAGTGGAGCTAACATTTTCACCCTGCTGTTTCTAGGCATTTTAAATAGCCTGGTGGTAGCCTCCAGCCAGGCTGAGCTGCCTGTCTGCTCTGTTCAAGTTATCTCCCCAGGAACCAATTACTGTGTGTGTGTGTGTGTGTGTGTGTGTGTGTGTGTGAGGACACCGCTTACAAAGCTGCGTAGGTTTGAAATATTCTGCCCTACCCTAGTTTTCTCGTAAACTGTGTGATTTTAGTGTGATTTTTGAGAATGTGAGGTGTCTTCAGGTGTGCCTATGTTGCAATCTGGCAGAAATGTTGGTGTCTCATTTCGAGTCGATGTGAAATGAGGTGTTGAATGAATAAAATACACTTAAAAAACATTTCTAGAGATACGGGAAGTAACTAAGCCACATAACAGTGTGATTATTTCTTTTAAAAAAACTTTCTGTTTTGTCAGGAAGGAATTAAAACCCACACTGTGTAGCCCATTAATAAAACAGACTCCCCATGGTAGTAGTATATCACCCAGTAATGGGGTAAGTGTATGATGCTGATTATCTTTCTTTGTGCTCTCTAAATTCACTCTTCTCCTTTCTCTGCTATGTTCTGTGTCCTGGGAGGCTAGACTTACTGGGCTGGATCCATGGAAACTCTCTGTCTGGCTTCCGATTGGGTCCAGCCAATGGGAAGCAAAAGAGGGGATCCAAGGGTGGGAGAGGAGGGAAGTTTGCGTGTCCACACCTTTAACACTCTTGGTCTGTGTGCCCCCGCAAGTTCCTTCACCGCCCTGATGGCTAAACAACTTTTTGAAGCTTCATGTATTTTCCAACCTTCAGCAGATGAATGAATGAGGCAACTTCATTAACTCTTGTTACAGGCATCCTCAACTAATTAGAAACTCACAAGAAATGGAGGGAGAGATATTCTACAATGTCTTTAAATAAAAGTAGAGTATCTCTTCTCTGGCTAGTGCGTATCAAACATACCATACAATATAGTTGAAAAAGTGCCATTTAAAATGTAATTCCATCTGTTTTCTGATGATTCAGAAGATCCTTTTGTAGACAGCAGTGTCTCAAGAGCCATGATTATGAGTAACAATTATAATTACACTAAAAGTGCATGGAAAGTCTGGTTAATAGAAAAACAGAGAGAAGAATTTCTAAACTTTGGGGATGATAACCCTGTATGTGTCTAACATAAAAATCCCTTATGAACACTGCTAAGATACTAACAAAACAGACCCCAAAAAGTGACCCCATGATAGGTTGATACTTTCAAAATAAAGTCAGTAATATTTGTGGGTTGTCTCCTATGTTCCAGACACTATTGAGGTATGTCTTCCACAGTTCCTTTCATCTTCAGACGACCCAACACGGTGAGTTCCATTATCTCTGCTCTGTAGATGAAGAAACAGGCTCAGAGAAGAGAAGTAACCAGCCCAAGATCACACACCCAGAAAGGGGCAAAGCCTCGATTAGAGGAGGCCAGGTCTGTGACTCTCTGCTCCATATTCTTTCACTAGGCCAATCGCCGTTTCAAGGACTGTCAAATGGAAATTCAGGAATTCCCAGTTCGGCTCTTTTGAGAGTGCACAGTTTAGAGCAATCCTAAAGAGGCTAATCCCAGCTGGCGATTGCAACTGGCGCTTTTCTTTTTGGTGTTTCTTCTCGGTGGACCTGATTCCTATGATTCAGGCGGCTCCACGTGTCATTACCCACTGCAGTGGCAAAATGCGCCAACATTAGTGGGCAAGACAATCCTTCATGATAATGGCCAGCAGTCAGTGCACTGTGAGATCCTGGACTTGAACTTTTCACCCGAGGAAATAGTGGGAAACCACCCTTGCAGACAATCACTCACAATGCCGAGTATTGAATCATGGATTTTTAGAGCTGGAGGGGAACGCTTGTAATGAAAGCAATAACTTTTACTTACTTTTGAAGACCTGTCTTAATATGGTAGACTACCCACAGCAGGCAAAATGCAATCTTTACTTTTTATGTCTCACAAACAAGGCAACAAGCCCTGAGTGAGAGGTAAAAGAAAGGCTTGTTTTTCAATGTTTTATCTGAGCATGTGTTAAATCCTGAAGGGTGACTCAGTCCTGGACAGTCCATCTGCCTAGGCTGGTGGATGTGGCAGGCAGTGGTGGAGGGGCAGGGCAGCACACCAGGGTGAGGTGTGTTCGTGGGCAGGTACCTGGCCTTTACTTGGAGCCTGCTGTTTTCTGACAAGCCAGGGAAGCAGTAGAGTTGAGAGCAAGGGCTCTGGAGAGAGACCGCCTGGGTTCCTCTGCTGGCCCTGCCCCTTACACTCCTGTGCCTCAGTTTCCCGGCCTGCTGGAAGGGTTCAGAACAGGCCTTCCCCAAGATGCTGATGTCTTTTTTCAAGTACACATGAAACAAAGAGTTGTCAAATGAACCAAATGCATTTAAAAAGCATTTCTAGAGATACGGGCAGTGACTTATCCACATAATAATGTGATTCACTTTGGCAAGTGAATTCTTCTGAGCTGAAGACAGTTGAGACCCTGTGGCTCATGAGGAGTTTCTACCTCTCCCTTAAAGAACCTAAGTTGAGGGCCTTGACCATAATCAGACTCATAACCCAGAGATAACTTTCTATGCTCTATCCATAGGGCAGGACAAATATCTAATTACTGGATATCTGCTCTTCTCATTGTCCTGCTGATGACCTTCGTTCCCTCGGAAAGTCCAAGGTGCCTTACCTCATCCTTAGCTCAGAAGGTCATATGTACCTCATTTTAATTTTCTGTCTTGGAACTTCTCATGCACATGGGGTCTTGGACTCTCTCATGTATGTGGGCTTCCCAAACATACACATGTGACTAAATGTGGTTATTTCTCTTGTTAGTCTGTATCATGTCTACTTGACTGTTAGAACAGCCAGAAGCATTAGAAGGTAGAGGAAAGCTCCTTCCTCCCCCACACTACACAATGGGAATAACGAGCACGTGCCTCTTGAGGGGTGGTTGGGAACCAAGAGTCAGGTAATGCATGTGAAGAACTTAGATTGGTGCTTTGCACAGGGCATACCATGTATGTGTCAATGACAATTATTACAGTTCTCATTATTCAGAGGCTCAGAGGTGTGAACCAAGTTGTCTAAGGCCACACAGCTAGTAAGTACGTGACTGGACTGCCACCCAGGTCTGCCCAAATCCAAAACTCTTTCCTATCTTATGGGGAGAGCTGAGTGAGCCAGGAGAGCTTCTGTGAAAGCTAATGATGCTCAGCTGAAGTCCCCAGTGGTATTTTGTGTCTAAAAAGCGAGTGCTGGATGAGGACACCCCAGGACCTATCCAGGAGAGGTGGAGAGTGTGAGCATGGCCCATCCAAGGATGGTTCAGGGTACCTCCACGTTAGACCAGGGAGAGCCAGGGACAAGTTTACGGTGCAAAGGCAAGCGTCAACATGAACATCCAGACCCACGTGAGATCCCACTCAAGATAATCCTGTAGATGTGTGGCTTTGATGTAAGCTTATTTTGAAATAGCCTTTCTCTCTGGGCCCATTATTCTTGTATTTAAACTGTTAAGCCATGCTCTCTTCCGAGAAACATGTGGGTCATGGCTATGAGCCATGAAGGATAAGGGCAATCGTAGTCC